>JAJJWX010001616.1:600000-791128 GCA_023529315.1 Papaver bracteatum
TCTCTCAATCATTTCGGCTCTGTGAACTCGGTGAGAAAAATGAGGCGCTGTTATGGAGACTCAGGTGAACCCGTGAAGAACAGAGTAGGTTTGACTGTGTAAGAAGCGGATTTAGACGCTGAAAGGTCATGTAAGGCTGGGTTGTTACTGCAAATGAAGATGGTTTCTTTGTGTTGATTTGGGGAGAAATCATATGGAGGATTCGATGAAGATTAATGTCAATTAGGGTTTGGTGGATCTGAAATGGAAATATAAATTGAAGGTTTGATGTGATTCTGATGGCAGAGAGATACTATGAAGAGTTGCAGTTGCTGACTGAAGGAATAATGAGTTCTGGTGTGATTTACAATCAAGATTTGGATAGGAAATAATGAGTTTGGGATGGAAGAAAGGGGATCTGATGTTTCAGCAAAAGTGGGTTTCTCTATGAGGCAGCAAGATGGGTTCGATTCGTGAAGAGGAATTGATGCTACCATAAATTATTTGAGATGAATGGAAGAAGGAATGGGTATTATTTAGATTTTGATTTGGTGCTAAAAGAGGACTTAAAAGATGGATTTGATGATTGTTGGGAATTGGAGATTTCTGTTGTTGTTGATTTACAGGGAGAGACTCGAGGAAATGTTGTTGTTCTTGAGGTGGAGTTGAAGAATGATGGGCAGAATTGTGGGTTTGAGATTGGTTGCTGCTGTGATAATGGGTTATGCAGATTGGTGTTACAACTGGAGATGCAGATGGTTGAGCTATGAGGTGGAGCTGTTGGTGACTGAACTGGTGGATTGGTTTATGGATATTGTTGCTACAGGAGATGAAACTTAATGGCTTGAGTTTTGTATGTTGTTGGTGGTGTTGTTTCGAGAACAACAAATGTAAATGGTGCTAGCTTCAGAGAATGGTTGTTGGTGGAGATTTGGTTGAACTGCAGCTGGAGATGGTCGGTGTCGCAGGAACTGAAGCGAAGTGATTAGATGAATGCTTGGATTATACAGGGAAATGGCTGTGTGTAGTTACAAGAAAGAGGTGTAGGTGTTGGAGGAATTATTGCTAATAGATAATGGCTGAGGATTGGCAGTTCTGCTGTTGGTTTTGGTTATGCAGCTGCAATGAGAACAAAATGGAAGATGTTGTAGAACTGAAGTTATGGGTTTGGTGCTGTTAGTTGAAGCGTCAATGGAATGATTCAAGAGTTCTCAGATTAGGAAGAGCAGGTGCAGTGATGAGCATTTGTAGTTGAGCTCATATTGCAGGTGGGTTAAGAACTGAATGGTACTTGTGGTTAAGAAGAAAGGGAAGTTATAGCTATAGTGAATGGAAAGAATCAGATGCAGTTGTGTTGTTGTGGCTTGATGTTTGTGGCACTGGAAATGATGGAATTGACATTGTTGTTGGTGCTGTGTGGTGGTGCAGCTGTTGAGTTGAACTGGTGATGATGCTGTTATGTTATGGAGAATGGAAGGATATGGTTATGGAGGTGCACTTACTAATTGCAGAGAGGTTGGCCTGAGGCAATGAAGGTGTATGTGAAGCTACAAAACATAGGTGCTAGCAGGGTGTTTGCTGAGTCGCGTAAACGAGTGTTGCAGGTGATTGTGCTGAGAAGGGATGGCTCGATTCTCTAGAGCTGATACAACGGACAGTGGTGATGAGAAGTTCAGAGTTGCTGGAAGTTTCAGTAGACAGAGACAAGTTCAGGCGGCCAGAGATAATTATCCGGTGACCGAATTCTGGTGATGATGTCAGCAACCGGCGACCAACTTTGGGCCCATAATTTCCAAAGAAGAGATGTTTTAACACATGGGCTTGGTGGACCACTTGGAGATGGGTTTGGAGAAGACCTAATATTGGAAAGGGTATCCTTTTGGAATGGGGGAGGCATATAAATAGAAAATCTTTCTCTAAACCTAAAAGATATATCTCCATTAAGGAGAACTGCTGCTACTTTTGTTCTAGGGTTTAAAACCATGAAAGTTTTCATCTGTATTCTTGTTATGAACTCCATGAATATGAGCTAGGATTTTTTATTGTTTATGGATTAAAGTTGATTTCACTTAACATGATTTTGGGTTTGATATATTAGTTTTGTCTCATATTTATCGTTCATGATTCTCTGAAAATATAGTTGTATGATCGACGTATTACAACATGATTGATTGTTTGTTTTGTCAAGTTGCAAATTGGTAGAACTTCTAATCACATCTATTGCTAGTTTAGGGTTTATTATACGTAAAAGTGATAATCCTTGAATACAAGTAGCATAAATATGATTATAGTTTGTAGTGATATATTCTTATGATCATATGTGAATCGTGACCTTTGTTAAATTGAATTAGTGCGCTTTCCACGTTCGATTGCTTTGATTGGCCCGATTTCATAGAACTTAATGCATCTAGGGAATTAAACTTGATTAGTGCTTTTACACGTTAGGTTGTTCTCTTAGATAGAACTCATACTCGCATCTTTTAATGTGTTTGTTGATGATAAGAGGGAATTAGCGGGATATTCTTGCGATCAAGATATCCTAGGGCTTTTGATAAAAGTTGAGATTAAATATCAATTCTAGTTATTGTTAGAAAGCATGTTTGTGAATGAAAACGAAATTCTTAACCAATATCTTTTCATATTTGATTTGTGTGCTTACTTTTCTTTGCTTTTATATTTCTTTGCTTTATCAAAAATCAGAAAAATCCCCCGTGTTATTTTTAGGAAACCGAAAATATATTGATAACCTAGTCCTCTCTGTGGGACCGATCATTTCTTTCCCTTGCTATATATATATTTTGAGTAGTAAGAAAGTGTAATTTATTTTTGACGCCTACGACAGCGATCATTAATATTACTTTATCATCTTTTTCCTTTTATTCTATTACAATGACCATCTGATTTTTCTTATCAATTTATTTAAAAAATTTCTTAGATTTCAATATTGATCTAATTGCTGATATCTAATGGATTCTAATTGTGTTGCAGGGCCTTCTTTTCATACATCATGGGGGGCATCCATTTTTGGAATTTTGTTTTGTTTAATCTCTTTCTGTCAACTATATTGTTGCAGACAAGAACATTTTTGAATTCATCTCCGATAACAGTTTTGCAGACCATCAAACAAAGAATGATTGTTATCAGTATGATCCGGTATTGCAGTTTAGATTATGTATATGATCACAATGAAGAAGTTGAGTTGATTTTCTACGACTCAAAAAGGCCGATCCAGGAATTTGAGATCCAGAATTTGAATTTTCAAATTTTAATATTTCCCCCCATAGCTCAGCGTAATTGGTGGGCATGCAGTTACTTTTTGAAAATCCAAGAGTTGACTACTATCGATTTCAATGCTAGAATTTCTCTTATTTCTCTATGGAATATCTCTTCTCCTAATTTATCTCATAATAGTTATAACAAAATAACTATTTTAGTTACATATTATTCGATCCTCGTCTATATAATATGAGAAGATCAAAGTTTTTTCACACAATTCTTTCGTTTGGAAAATATTTACGAGCTTTAAACCCTATAGCAATGTCTTCATCTTCAAACTCACAAGTTTTCATCATCACCTCTCAAATGCATGAAACTAGAATTTGTGAAATCAACAGTCGCAATATGAGGCGAGTTGTTGGATTGACTAGGGCTATATTGGCCGCAAAAGAAGAATGGAGTAACACTCTAATAGGTAAGCTACATTCAAAATACCCGATGGAGACTGATACTATGAGGAAAGAAGTAAGTGTATTGTGGAAACAATATCGAATCAAAAATATGCGTGGTTTGGATAAGAATATTTACCTCTTCAAGTTTACTTCTAATGAAATTGTAGAAGCCATTCTTAGGAGAGGTCCTTGGAATGTTCAAAAGAGTCATCTTAACCTTATAAAATATGACTCTTCAATTGTTGTGAAGGATCATGATTTTTCTCATCGGGAATGGACTTTTCAATTCAAAAATATTCTACCTGAACATCATGCAGTACCTATTATAGATGGTGCTTTGGTGGAATTGGGTCCTAAAATCTGGACTGAACCAGAAAATCGTCGTCCTGATTTTGGTTCAATGATAACTACAAGAGTGAAGATTGATCTTAAAAATCCGATGCACAGGGGAGGATGGTGGAACACTGCAGCTGGTGGTGTTACATGGGTTCGCTATCATTGGGAAAGACAACACATCTTCTTTGTAAGCACTGCTTTACTGTTGATCACAATGATGAGGAATGTGAAAATGTTGCTTTGGATTTAAAAATAAGGATATACACTAATGAATAATATGTAAATTACTGTCATAATCTGGCAAGACACTATTGTGTGGAAATCATTGATGACTTAGATCAATTGTTGCAACAAATTTGTGAAGCAAGTCGAAGACAACTAGAGGAAAAGGAAATGCAGAGAAATACGAAGAAACAAGGAAAGCAAAGAGATCAAGAAGTGTGGAAAATGAAGAAGCTATTCATGGAGATATCATTGGTCACAATACTGTATCTACTGATACAATGGATAATTTTGATGGTATGGAGCATGATTTGGTTGAAGAAGGAGAACAAATTGCAAAAGAGAACTCTCATGACATGATAAAAGCCCCAGCTGCTACGAATCTTATATTATTATATACTATTTACTTTCTAAGGTTTACTAGTTCTTTAAATATGAAAATCTTAGCTCGGAATGTCCAAGGTTTAGCTAAAAAGTTTACTAGAGATCAACTGTTTGTTCTAGTTAAAAAAACAATCACCTGATTTTTTATTAAAGTTGATAGTGATAGAATGACTTCTTTAGCAAATACTTTAGGCTACTGCAATCATGTTAACATTAATAGAGCGGGTCTTGATGGGGGATTGATTCTCATGTGGAAGGATGGGATTCATTGTGAGGTTCAAAATATCTCCAATAATATGATACATGTAATTAGAAGAATAGATCCTAGTAAACCTGATGTGCTCATTTCCTTTATGTATGGCTCCACCTATTTTGATAAAAATAAAGAACAATGGGATTTTATGATGAGAATTAGTGAGAATATCATGCAAGCCTGGTTAGTACTAGGAGATCTTAATTTCCATCTCCATGATATATTTGAGGCATCAAATTTCTCAACTGAAGATAGTTATTGTTAGAGCATGGCTCGGTCAAACCCGCATGCATTGCTATCTCAAGCATGTTTTTCAATATTGTTGATGGTGGATTTTTAACAAGGGTTAAATCCATAAAATCATGATATTGCATGTTTCTGATTCGGCTTCAGGCATGTGACGATTCATATTTTACGAAGCCATGATGAACATGTCTTTCGAAAATCCTCCACTAGCTGAGCGTTCGATCCCTGGAATTTCATTGTGCACTCTATGTAGAATAATAGAATTTGGCGGTCCTCCTACATAATTGTTTGTTGAGAGGGTTGAACGCCTTCAGGATGTCAGTGATACTCACTGTTCCCTGACTACATGAGAGCAACTACCCTTTACATAGAAGAATAATTAGGCGATTCTCCGTAAGATTGAGAGCAAAAACGCCTTCAGGACAGTGACACTCACTGATCCTGACTATGTAGAGCTACCGTGTATAGACTCGGGTGTTCTCCGTAGTGTATGAGAGCACCCTCAGGATTAGCCGTCTCTTGACTATGCACATAGATTAATTCTGCCGTGACATTCACCACTGAATTCCCAGAATAATCTATTATTGCTCCTATTCCATGGTCTAATCCACGGATTGATCCCATGGAATGGCAATAATAATTGCTCCTATTCCATGGTCGAATCCACGTCCTGATACCATGGAATGGCAATAACAATTGCTCATATTCCATGGTCGAATCCACGGCCTGATCCCATTGAATGGCAACAACAATTGCTCTGATTCCATGATCGAATCTACGACTTGATCTCATGGAATGGCAATACCAATTTATATTATCTCATTACTCCGATTTCATGATCGAATTCACTGATAATCTCATGGAATGGTAAAAGATAATTTTATTACTCCAATTCTATGGTCGAATCCACGATCCCATGGAATGGTAATGCTTATTTTATTATTCCGAATTCATGGTCGAATCCACAGTTGATCCTATGAATTGATAATAAATAACTACTCAAATTTATTGTTCAATTTCATGAATTATTCTACACTGAATTTCATGGATTAACAATAAATACTCAACAACCGGGCATCTGGATCATCACTGAGTAAGCCCCACAAAAATGGTGTAGGTGTACTCGACAATGATGCACGATTGAGCACCCAGATGCACGGACGAGCATCCAAAAACATGAATTGATGATGAATCCTACGCAAAACAGGAGAAAAACAAAAAATATTAATAAAATAATAAGGAGCGCCCAGGGTCGGGCCCACCGGATAGGGCATGTGGCCAGTTCCCACGCTCCTTCCATTATTTTTCCCATCCACAAATATTAGTGGTGAAAACTATATGTCTTGATTTCTAGTTTAATTATGACTAAGTCTCGGTCTAGGATAGTTAAGTATAGTTGAGCTCCAGACTCCATGGTGATTATCTTACGAAGACGAAGAACTACTCAAGGAACCGGTGGAACTTCATCCGAACAAAAAGATATGTGGAGACTTGAACTCATCTAGTACTCAAAAGTCCACTCTATCTCCTACTCTTGAGACACAGTCGTATAAGTATGATAGTTTTCATACATACACATTTGTTATTTCGAGCCGAGTTTACTCGCCTATATTTTTCTCGAAATATGTGTTGGTAAGCTTTCGCTTTAACCACGTTTCATCTTTATCCGTGAAGAAAGTCATGATGACATTTCAATCTTGAAAATAGCTTTGATGAAGATAGTCGATTCTTTATGTCTAACGACTGTTAACATTATAGAAGAATATTTCATTGATTGAAATATAGAGTTGAGATTACGTAACCACCTATGGATATAAGCATATATAGTGTGCTCGCACATTAGTGTATAAATCCATGTACCGAAAACCAAGTGCGTGCATATGTGTGCATGTGGTATTGGTGAAGGAGACAGGTTAGGTACGCGTACCATATGCATACTGGCGGAGGTTCTTGTACCGAAAATTTCTGCTAGAGTCTGGAGTTTACGAACTTACAAACCAGTCACCTTAGGTACGCGTACCCACAGAAGTTTTCCTACCGAAATTTTTTGCTGGGTTTTCAAACCCAATTCCGGTAAAGCTAGAGTACACGTACCCGTACGCGTACCCAAGCTTGTTATATCTGAAATAGGTTAGATCATGACCATAAAATAATAAATCAATAAGGAATGCAATCTTTGCAAACCGTGGTTATATTGTTCATGAATTGATTCAAGTGAATCAAATCGATTTTGCTTTAATAGTGTCTTGTGTAGTACATAATATTTCCTTGCAATTGAACAACTCTTGAACTAGTTCTTATGTGTCATTTGAACTAGTTATGAGAAAGATGAATACGTTTGATATGAAAGTACTCATATGAATAACCATTGGTCAACCATTTGTGAACCAACTAAATGTACACGTTTAGGTACGGTTACTCAAACTTAAATGAAATACATTTCATGTGTGTGTGTGACAAGCTAAGTTTCGATCTAACGGTTGAAAGATATTAGCTTGGATAAGTCAGGTTTTTCATCTAATGGTGAATATTGAATGCTTTGTTACCAATGTAACTTAGATTGCTAACCCTGATTTGAAAACTATATAAAGGAGACATCTAGCAATTGGAAAAACTAATCCCCACACCTCCTGTGTGATACTAGTTGGTTTGCTAGAGTCGATTCTCCTTTAACCGTAGGTTTCTTCTCGAGACCCTGTCGGTTAACGACTTAAAGACTTCATTGGGATTGTGAAGAAAGGAGAAACTACTTCTCTTGTAGTTGTGCAATATGATCTTGCCATTTTCTATCATAAGAGTTCAATTGAATAATTGGCTTGATATTATATCTCTGATAGTCTGGAGTCCTACAGATTGATCTTTAGAATATAAGCACTCCATTTGAAGTGCATATGTGTGAGGTTAAGAATTTTGCCTGGTTCGAGGAGTCTCAACGACACGCTTGGCTCTTCACTTTCCTAAAAAACTAGTGAACCATTTTTCCCCATCCATGGATTAGCGACCACAGTGGGAGATTAATCTCTCAGTTGCAATCCCACATTCTCACAAAATGGTTGATCTTAGGTTAGGTTCAGTTACCAATCCCAACCCAAACAACGCTAGCACCAGCAATAATAGTGGAGCTCCAGAAATTACTCATATTTCCAACAACCGCACTGACAATACCACTCCTCCGCAAACCAACATCGGAGACAATCCTCACTTCGGCAGGCATCCCGAAGAAATCATAGAAAATCCGCCTACTATTGCTGATCTCATGAAGGTCCAGGAAGTTATTTCCAAAAACCAGACTGACATGGCTGTGACATAGAAAGAGTTGTGCAATTACCTCAAGTTTCTCACAGACAAGATGTTGGACAAGGCCCGAGAGAAGGGAAAAGACACGGAAACTCCTCCAACTTCGGATCCTGAAGTTATTCTAGTCCCTGACGATGATGAAGCTCGCAAAGCTGCAGAGCCTGAACCTGCCAATTTCATCACTCGTGAAGACCTAGAACACTTTATGGAGAATCGAAGAAAGGGGCACACACCGTATGTGCACCGTCATCAACCTCCATATCCCGCTGCTATGCAAAGAATCCCTCTTCCAAAAGGCTACACTTCTCCAACGTTCACACTCTACAACGAAACTGGGAATGCTCAAGAACATGTCTCTCGATTCCTGGAAGCATTGGGAGAGAATGAACATAACCATGTTGTGCGTTTGAAGGAATTCTCGAAGTCTCAGACCGGCCGAGCTTACACTTGGTGCAACAACATCGTACTAGGGAGCATAGCCAATTGGGGAGAAATGATTAATGCTTTCTACATGAAATACTTCTTTATCGCTGAGAAAGTTACTCTCTCCGACTTAGGAAGGATGTCTCAGAAGAATAATGAGCATCCGAACGACTACGTAAAGAGGTTTAGACTCCGGGCTCTGGATTGTCACGATCCAAATGTCATTGAACAACAACTGGTAGATTTGTGCATCAATGGGATGATCCCGGTCTATAGAGCTTTGTTGGAAAATATTCATTTTCATACCTTCTCAGAATTTCATGAAGCGGCCAAGCGATCAGCAACTACCGCTCCTGCATTGCTAGAAATGACGAAAACTGTCAAAGTAGAGGAATCGAAAGACACTCGGAGCAGAAATGCTAGACGTCTAATCAACAAGCAGTACAGTGTCGAAACCTCCGTGAATGTTGTTGAAGGGAGCAAAAGAAAAGCTGAAGCACATCCACATAAGAATGCTTCTCCAGCGTCCAATCCCTCAAAGGCGCCAAGGAAAGATGGTCAAGCCAGGAATGCACCATTACCTGTTCAACATCAACAGAACGATCAAGATGCACCTGACTTTCCTTTCCCTATTAAATAAGTGATCGAGCTATTGGAGGTCTGGATCCAAGATGGTGCGATCAAATTACCTTCTATCAAAAAGGAACCAACTGATAAACAGATGGAAAATGCACGCTACTGTCATTTCCATAGGTATTTCATCCACCCAACAAGTGATTGCAGAATCCTGAAGCGTATATTCAAAGAAAAAGCTGACTCGAAGGAACTGAGGACTGAAGGAGTGCACAAAAATCCTCTCCCAATCAGAACATTCACGCTCTCTGAGCAGCCGGTCAAGGAAGCGGTTAAATCCATGATTGAGCATGTCTGTGAGTTATTGTACTTATTAAAAGCTCAAAGAAATGATATGTTTGCTGCGTTAAACCACATTGTATATGGGAAGCGGTAAGACATTTAGGGGATACGCCCTGAGACTCCAGTAACGGATAAGGAGATGTACGACTGGGAACTTCTCACCACAGTCCACCTCAAGGAAAATGAATTCAAGCGAGCGTTAGTCGATATTGGAACTACTGTTAACATCATCCCTATGAAGACTCCCACGACTGCTGGCATCACTCGACAAGAAGCAACTCACGCTCCTGTCTCAGTCAGAGACCATGAAGGAATCTCCAGGGATGCCTATGGTTACATTGTTCTCAAGGTGAAAGATGACTCAACTTAGACTGAAACCAAGTTTTTCATAATTAGAGAAGATTCAGGATATGACATGGTTCTTGGAAGAGCATGGATTCATGACGAAAAGATCACTGCAACATATTCGATTGCACATTTTTCTGTTGAGGAAATCTCCAGTTCAGAAGAGATGAAGGACTCTCCACCATCTGGACATTTGGGAGAAGTCAAAGCCTTGATAGGACTCACATAAAAACCTGAATAAAGCGCACATGAATTTGTCAAAAGGTTCCACACTCATGCAAGTCTCATCCCCACTCATGCATCTATATTACCAACTTTCAAATATGCTACTATGGTTAGGGGACTTGATCTTGCTCATGACTCGACAATCACCAAATGTTATGAGTGGTTAGTCTCACCTCAAGAATACTTCACCAAGTGGTTGGATGTCGAACCTCTCAAAATTCAGCATCTCACCAACACGGTCATTGACAGAATAATGACCGAGTTCCACAATTAGTATCCTAAATGTTTTCCCTTGTGTAGATGGTGGATTTTCAACAAAGGGTAGAATTATAAAACTATACTCTAGATTTGGTAACCGGATGAGTATTGATGCTCATACCACGAATCTCTGACTGAGAAGGCTATCTCTCAGAGTACATGTAGATGTGTAGTCTCCCAGATGAAACCATGGCACATCTCATGAATATTGAGAAATTTCAGTAATTACTCCGGATCCGGTAATCGGATGAGTATCGAGACTCATGTCTCTACAGCATGAAAGCTCATTCCATAAGCCTCTGATGGAGAAAGTCTCTCAGATAAAATGCAGATGTACAGTCTCCCAGCTGAAACCACGGCACATCCTATAAGACTCTGATGGAGAAAGTATCTCAGAGAAGATGCAGATGTGCAGTCTCCCAGCTGAGACCACGGAACATCCCATAAGCCTATGATGGAGAAAGTCTCTCAGAGAATATGCAGATGTGTAGTCTCCCACCTGAGACCACGACACATCCCATAAACCTCTGATGGAGAAAGTCTCTCAGAGAAGATGCAGATGTGCAGTCTCCCAGCTGAGACCACGGCACATCTCATACTGTATAGAATCGAAATATTTTACGGCTCCTAGACATCATGCCTGCTAGTATAGAGCGACAACGTCTTCGGGAGGTGATTTAAGGTTTTTCCAAGTTTTAGTAGTAGTAATTAAGATTCGTTCTCTCAGATTTGCGAAGATTAAAATTAAAGGTTTAAACAAAATAATAAATAAAAGAGAGTCACTGGGTCTTAGATTCCACCGAATTCACAACACGAAGTTCAATTACTCATTCTCAACAATTATCGCTCAGTGAATAAATAAAATATCAACTCTTGTTTTGACAAAGTAGATCCTCAAAACATTAATTGTATCCCCTAAGCATAGATTATCTAAACAAGCATAACCAATCTAACTGAATCACAACTAATTTTATCGAATCATAAATCAATTCAAAATAAGTGCAAAAGTCAAATAGAAAATAGAATTAATTCACCCATGTGTGTAGTTCGGTTTCCTCCGTCGACCCAGTATAGGGGTTTAGCTTCTCATGATAAATACACACTCAAAATATTTTTTTTATAGCTCAAATGGTGTTTTTATTCAAGAAAACTAATAATACAATAAATATGCAACGCTGAACCGGCGTTACAAAATTCACTGTTACAAAAGATGTTGCAAATTTGAAATAAACGTGTTAAATCGATCAATTACGAGTACTGTTGATAAACAACAGTTCTCTGCGACAGTCAGTGGATGTCGAATTTCTTCTTCTTCTTCTTCTTCTCTGCAGCAGCAGATAAGTTTCCCTGCAACCTTCTATTCTCGCCCCCCAACTCTCAATCCCCTCCTATGAGTCCCGTAAACCCTTTATATAGCCAACAAGATCAAGAATAATTCTCCATAATCCCGAGAATAATCTGGTATTACTCTCTTTTATTTCTTCCCTGCAGTCACGTAATACTTTCCTTTATTCTCTCCTTCACGCATCTGTGTAGCTGTCTATTGATTACCAATCGAATATACATCTAAGAAATCTTCCCTAAACAACACGTACTTCCCAGAATCTTCTTTCCTTCCTTGCAGAACTACGGGATTTTTTTCTTCCTAATTTATCTTCCCACGATCTTTGTAGCTGTCAGTCTCTCTAAAACACGTGAAAATCACACCTCATATTGAGCTGAACTCTCTCCAGCCTCAACCGAACACCAAATATATCTCAACAGAATCCCAAAAATAACTCGCACCTCTGTTTTCTTGTGTTTGCACGTTCAATTCCTTTTTTGTCGAAACAAACCTCATTACCAACCCTGGTTAGGTGTAACAGGGTGAATACAACAAATTTTGGCGATTGAATCTCCCTATACAACTTCCAAAACCAAAACAGCAGTCTTGGGTTTTCAAAAAAATAATTCCCGCCAAAATTGTTCTTCACGAAGAAGAAGTTGGTTTCCCCTTAACCGGTGATGGGGTGTAATTAACAGTTGGAGTCCTAGGTGCCCCTTATCAGCTGAGGTGCCCCTTATCCGAAAGGGGGTCCGTTTAGCAAATCTCCTCAGGGGGTGCCTTTAACAGTTTTTCGAGCCGATTCTTCTAAAAACATTTATTTGCCAAAAACACCTACAAACAAGATTATTAGTGATAAAATTGAGACCTAGCTAATATAAATATGGGTATAAAATGGTGCACTTACGTGCTTATCAGGAGGCAACCAGGTTTTCCTCGACTATGCAAGAGGAATATGATACTGCAGCAAGTTCATATTGCTCAACCCGCAGATGATTAATGCTCCTAGACATGAATCCCTTCTAGTATAGATCCATCAATTAATTATCTTAAATCGTTTTAATATCCAACAATATTCTACGAGCCGTCGTCTGAATATCCAGCAATATTCTATGATTCTTCGTTATATTTCTTCATTTCAATTCGCGGTTCTTCCCAGCAGAATACCACTAGTTAGTGATAAATATTCAACGAAACAGGCATTTGGGCATCGAATAAGCCCTGACAAAAATGGTGCAAGTGTAATTAGTAAATAATGCACAGACCAGCATTTTGGATGCACGAACGAGCATTTCAAAAAATATGAACGAACGAGGAGCCTATGCAAAATAGGAAGGAAAAATAATAATAAAAAATATATTAGCAAAAGCGCCAGGGGACTGGGCTCACTAGCAGGCCAGTCATGCCGTGACCAGTCCCGCGCATAATTTTATATTTTATCATATTTATACTATTTTCCTATCTCATGAAAATCCTCTCGTTCGAGCAAATATTCTTTATTTCAAAGAAAAGAAATTATCTGAATCACATAATTTTATCAAAAAATAATAAAATTAGGAAAAGGTGTCATGGGACCGCCGGCTGGCCGGTCATGCCTTGGCCGTGGACGGTCCCACACCTCACGTTCCCCATTATTTTATTATTTCTCTCAAATCATGAAAATTCCTTGATTTTATGAATTTTCTCTAAAATCATGAAAATTACCTAATTTCATGTATTTTATTTAAGTCACATGATTTTATCAAAAAATAATAAAATTAGGAAAAGGTGTCATGGCACCGCCGGCCGCCCGGTCATGCCTTGGCCGTGGCCGGTCCTACACCTCCCGTTCCCCATTGTTTTATTATTTCTCTCAAATTATGAAAATTCCTTGATTTCAAGAATTTTCCCTAAAATTACCTAATTTCATGTATTTTCTCTGAAATCATAGAAAATATTAAAAAATTAGGAAAAAACTTGTGGGACCGGGCTCTAGCCGGCCGGCCATGCCCTAGACGGTCCCACACGCCCATTGTTTTATTATTATTCGGTGTTTTGTTTCATGATTTCATGAAAACTCCCTGATTTCAACAAAATATCTTGGTTTTCAACAAATCTTCTTGATTTTATGAAAATTATCTAAAATCATCAAAATTTGGTAAAATTGGGAAGAGTGGCTTGGGACCCGTGCCCATTGGCCGGCCGGCCATGCCGTGGCCATTGCCAGTCCCACAATCCCATTCTCTATTTTATATTTACTAAATTATGTCTCTCATCTTATGGAAGTTCCCTAATTTTGCCAAACTCTTCGGTTTCATGGAATTTCCCTTAAATCAGAGAAAAATACATAAAACTAGGAAAAGCATGTGGGACCGTGTGTCAGCCGGCCGACCATGCCCTAGCCGTGGCCGGTCCCACACCTTGTAATTCCTTGTTTTATTTATTTTCCCTCGTCTCATGTATTTTTCCCAGTTTCAGCAAAACCATGGATTTTGCATATTTTCTCCAAATGTTGCTCAAACGTGCACCAGAAAATATCAAAATTCTCAGGACTGAAACACAAACATTATGGTGACACAGGCACATCCCCTTGACCGGCCGAGGGTGACCCTGAGGCTTGCAAATAACTGGTCCCGCATGTTTTAATGATTTTAACCTAATTTGCTCAACTGCTCATATTAGGTTCAAACTCTTTCCAAACAATTGGAAGTTTGCTCAAACGACCATCCACTAGTCCCACACGCACCAAGAGCCGGTTTCATGACCTCTTGGTCGGTCCTTTGTATTTTCATAATACCCGGTTTTATTATCTGTCGCTCACACGAGCATTATTTTAATGAATAAATCATCATTTAACCATTATTCCACCAACTGGTCCTCAAGAGACTTTGGTATTTTTGCTTATTCGAGCATCATGGGAAATACATGGTGAAACCATCATCCTATGTATCCGGTCCCTGTGTCACTCTGTATTGATTTGCAATAAATCATCATTTCGGTAAAATTAGGGTTTTGAATCCAGAGCTCCGCAGAAACGTGATTCTGAGCAGATTCAAACACTCTGATAATTTTATGTTGATTCCATGATTAACATTTTTATTTATTTTGCTTGACCCAGCAGTCAGTAAATTAAATTAATATTTTATTCGGTCCTGCTACCAATAAATTCATCAAATGAGCAATATTTGCTCGAACCGGCAATATTCACTCAAAGTAGCAATATTCGCTCAGACTAGCAATATCTGCTCGGATCAAAGAATATTGGTTCAACTATCAATATTTGACAATTCAGCAACACAGTTTGCTCATTTTAGGTTATGATGGTACCTCGTCTCAGCAGACATACATTTAAATTCATGAGTTTCAGAACATTTACTAAAACGTGTCCAACTCATCACTACATGGGCTCATCGTCCCACAAAGTCAGCAACTGACTCCAAAATCACGAGATTTCAATCATGTCACAATGGGGGATATTAACTAGGGTTTTGGTATGGCGGTCTATGACACGTGTGTTCACCCACGATGAAAATGTGAGCAAGTCGTGCAATCAGTTGGAAGAATCATCAAAGTAGTGGGTGGAAAATTAACCAAGTCTCCGGACGATGAGTAATTGGTTTAACACGATTTCCCACTTTCCTACTCTCTGATTCCAGCAACTGTCACACTTCATGGGATCATGGTATTTTCAATTCCGGCATTATAAAATGTCTCTAAATCCTGATTGAAACAATAACATAGAACAAGGTTCGAACAATTCAAACATTTGCCTAAATGAGAAATTTCGCATCAAAGTTCATACAGACAATCTTTCGTCTACACGAACTCATAGAAATCACTCTCAATCAGGCAAAACTCAATCATTCAGATCATTCTCATGCTGAAATCATAACACACCTACAATCTCAGATCACCATTGATCTCACGTATTTCTCAGCTTTCCTCCTACAGATCAACCCATCCTCTCTTGTGACCGAATTGACTCTGGAATGACCATTGTTCTTGGTTTAGGCCGGAGTCTTACAGATTGATCTCTCAAAATTAAAGCACTCCCTTCTTGCAGTGCATCTGTGTGAGGTTCAACATTTTGCTCGGTTCAAGGAGTCTCCACACGGTTGACTCTTCAATTCCGTAAAAACCAGCAAATCGTTTTTCCCCATATACAGATTGGAGACCACAGTGGGAGATTAATCTCTCGGTTGCAATCTCACGGTTTCAAAAGAATGGCCGGTCTTAGGAATAACTCAACCGCTCCATATCCCAACTAGAATCGCTCGAACGGTAATGTCACTCACACTCCTTCGAACAATTCTGGTTACAATGAATTATCATATTTTACAGCTCCATTTATCTACGTTGAACCAATCAATGGAGAAACCCCAAGCTTGGCTTAATTGGCACGAAGACAAGAAGACTTGTCAAGAAACATGGACCGGCTGAAGAGGGCGATCGATAACCCGTTCACTTGTCTGGTACATGTGACGAGGATTTTAGGAGAAGAGATGGTGGAACCTCCAAATCCCTCAACTGATGATCCTCCTCGGACTAACAGTTTCACCACATATGAGAAGCCAGTAGAACAAGAAGTTGCACATTTGATAGAATATTTATGTGAACTCATACACTTCTCCAAATATCAGCACATGGATACATTTGCTGCACTCAGCCGGATATCATTTGACATGCAAATAACTTCACCAACGCCAGCAGTTGAAGAGGTATGTTTGGTGTCTGGACATTCGATCGACAATATCACTTTTGGAGAAGATAATCGCATGGAAGATGAAGGACACAATCGAGCACTATACATGACTGGTTTCATCAAAGGCACCGACTTTAGAAGAGACCTCGTCGACACCGGTGCTTCCACGAACATTTTCACTATGAAGACTCTTAGGATGGCTAGATTCCCACAATGTAAAATAATTCGCCATCCCATTCTAATGACAGGATTTGAAGGAAGCCAAAGTCATACATATGGATATGCGTTCATAGATTTGAGGGTGGGCCCAATTCAGTCAAAGGTGAAATTTCATGTGATTGAGCAAGAACCTGACTATCACATGATACTTGGACGACCATGGCTTCATGACAACAAGGTGGTTCCCTCAACCTACCACCAATGCATGAAGGCCTTACTCAACAAAAAAATTATTCGCATAGCTGCTTCATCATCTCCTTACACTATGTCCTATGATGCTGAGTTCATTGAATCCCAGAGGAGTGTCCCTGAGCCTCCTAAAAAAATCTACACTACTCCACTTCCAAGTTGGAAGAAGATTGAAGTATCTGCTGCTGACGCATCATCATCACCTTCAAAGAAAAGACCGGTCAAGTCACCTGCTACGCCAGCCAAATACCGAAAAGATAAGATCACGATCCCGGGGTCTAATTTTATGACCACTCATGATGCATAAGGAAGGGTCATTTACCGGCGATGCAAAGATTAGCAATTAATAGGGGAGATTGATCAAGAGTCTCCCCGCACTGACGAATCATGTCACAACGAACAATTACACGAGGAGGAAGTTCAGGAAGCTCCACAATAGTTGAAAGATGGCACAAATTCTGCTACTGATGATCTTGAAACAGTCAACATGGGCACCGAGGAAGATCCAAGACCAATCTTGATCAGTTATGAACTATCACCTGAAGAACGGGCGGGCCTAGTAGAGCTATTGAAGGAGTATCGGGATATATTTGCTTGGACGTATGAAGAAATGCCTGGCCTGGATGACAAACTAGTCACTCACCTCCTACATATCATCCCTGGCTCCAAAGCCGTCAAACAACCGCCTAGGCAGTTCAGGCATGAGGTCGAGGAGCAAATCAAGGTTGAAATTCAAAAATTATTGGTTGCAGGATTCATCAAGCCTATCCAACATCTGACATGGCTATCTAATATTGTTCCAGTTAAGAAGAAAAATGATCAAATCAGATGATGTGTAGATTTCAGAAACTTGAATAAATGCTGCCCGAATGATGACTTTCCTTTACCCAACATTGATATGATTGTTGATGTGACCAGCGGCCACGGTATGTTCTCATTCATGGATGGTTACAGCGGGTACAACCAAATCAAGATGTTTGAACACGATGCTGACAAGACCGCGTTTCGTACTCCCATTGGGAATTTTCATTACACTGTGATGCCCTTTGGATTGAAGAATGCATGTTCCACCTACCAACGGGCCATGACGATAATATTTCATGATATGATGCACAAGCAAGTAGAATATTATGTCGACGATGTCATGGTGAAATCGAAAGCTCGAGCATCCCACTTAGAAGTTTTGAGACAAGTCTTTGAAAGATGCAGAGAATACAAGTTAAAGATGAACCCTCTAAAATGCGCTTTTGGGGTTTCTTATGGAAAGTTTCTGGGATTCTTGGTCACTTCCGAAGGGATCAAAGTCGATCCAGACAAAGCAAAGTAAATCTCCACCATGCCTTCTCCGCGCACTATGAAGGAACTGTAGATCTTCATGGGTAAAGTGAATTATATCAGACGCTTCATACCAGGATTGGCTCAACTTATCGCTTCGTTCACTCCTCTGCTGAAGAAAGGAGCAAGTTTTATTTGGACGGACGTTTAACAAGAAGCATTTCAGAAGATACAATAGATACTTTTATCACCTGCAATCATGAGGTCTCCAGTGCAGGGACGACCATTGATACTGTACACAGCTTCTAGTGACGTCTCTATAGGAGCAATGCTAGCTCAAGAAAACGAAGAAGGTGTCGAACATCCAATTTTATTATTATAGCCGAACCATGAAGGATGCTCAACTCAAATACCCGAAAGCTAAAAGAACATGCCTGGAGTTAGCTCATGCAATACATAGATTCATGCATTATTTACTATCCAACAGGTTTGTGCTTGTATCCAAAGCCGATACCATAAAGTTTCTACTCTCAAAGCCCGCCCTGATGGGAAGACCTGCAAATTGGTTATTCCATATGTCAGAATTCGACATAGTATGTGTCTCCCCCAAAGAAATCAAGGTTTAAGCAGTAGAAGATTTGTTGGCTGCCTTTCCGGGAGAGGATTCCACAACATTGCAAGATGACGTACCAGGAGAGCTTCTAGAAATCTCAGTCGTCAAAGAATAAACATGGTTGTTGTACTTTGATGGATCCACCACTCCTAGCAATGATACTGGAAGAGCGGGCATAGTCTTGGTCTCGCCATCAGGGGAAGTATTCTCACATTCATTCAAGCTAGATTTCCACTGTACAAATAATTCTGCAGAATATGAAGCCTTCTTGCTAGGATTATCCTTAGCATAACAAGCAGGAGCAATGCATCTGGAGATCAGAGGAGATTCAAAGCTGCTAGTCAATCAAATGAATGGGATATATTCTCTCAAGGAGATAACACTTTCTCCATTCAGGGCTGAAGCACAATGACTCCTGACTTATTTTGCCGATGCGAACATCATCCATACCGGACGGACCAACAATAGACATGCTGACTGCTTAGAAACTCTTGCCTCCAAGTTATAATTCAAAGGGTCAGAGAAAGCCATCATAGTGCATAGACGAGATGTATCATCCACATGGCTTAATCAAATGAAAGATACTCCAGCAAGTGACTGGAGAGAACCTATTGTTCGGGAGCAAAGCAGTTTCATTACAGAAGGAACAATCAGCCTCAAAGAATTGAATAACTTCTTCCTACTCCATAGGGCATTGTATCATCGCAACCCCGATGCTTCTCTGTCATGATACCTTGGAGATGAAGAAGCCAGAGAAAAACTCGAAAGTGTGCATCAAGAAGTATGTGGGAAGACTCTAGTAATAACACTTTACAGAAGACTTCAAAGGCTTGGGTATTAATGGCCCTCCATGGAAACACAGTCAAGAGCTCTACATGGATCTTGTCTTAATTGTCAGACGCCGCCTCACCACTTGGAGGTCCTGACACTCCATCATACCATGGACTGGAGATAAACTTATATCTAATACCTTCAAGACAACAAGTCACCACCGGAAAAGAAAGATTCAATTAAGCTCATACAAAGATCTAAGAGATTTGTCTTTCTTAATGGAATCTTATACCGCAAGAGTTTCGAAGGAGACTTGTTAAGATGTCTAGACGGAGATAAAGTTATGATGGTTCTAAAGGAAATGAATGAAGGAGAACATCAAGGGAAAAAGAAATTGTTTCTCCAGATTCGTGAGAAATATTACTGGCCGACTATGGAGGATGATGCGGTCGCCTATGTTCAGAAGTATCATCGATGCCAGGTCCACGGTAACCTTATTCATACCCCTTGTCTTTCATTACATTCTGTGAATAGTCCATGGCCTTTCTATAGCTAGGGACTTGATATCATCGGAAAGATCAATCTGGCATCCTCAAAGAAGCATGAATACATCATCACGGCTACTGAGTATTTCACCAAGTGGGTTGAAGAAATCCTACTCAGAGGTACTACGGGAGTAACTGTTGCAGCCTTCATCAAAAAACACATTATATGTAGATTCGGCGTCCCTAAGCATATCATCACAGATAATGGGATTCCTTTCGCCAACAAGGATGTTGAGAAATTACTCAAAGAATACGGGATCAAACAAATCTTTTCCACACCTTATTACCCCCAAGGGAATGGACAAGCGGAGAGCACCAACAAAAATTTGATCCGGATTATCAGTTGAACGATTCATGACAATCCAAGATCGTGGCATGAGCAACTGACCATGGCCTTGTGGGATTACAGAAATTCACCAAGGAGATAAATCGGAACGTCACCATATTAGCTCGTTTATGGGTCTGATGCTATACTCCCGGATGAGATAAAAGTTCCTTCGGCAAGAATTGCAGCAGCCAACGGAATACAATGGAATGAAGCTGAAATGTCCAAGTTGAGAGTTGCTGAACTAGACATGCTCGAATCAAGGAGGAACAAAGTGGAAAAATATGTAGAATCCTACAAACATAAGATATCCAGAGCTTACAACAAAATGGTAAAACCTCGAACTTTCCAAGTAGGAGATTTTGTATTGAAGATGGAAAAACACATTCAACAAGATATGTCCGCTCCCAAATTCTCTCCGAAATGGGAAGGACCATATGGTATCATGAAAGCAGTGTCTAGCGGATACTACAAAATTTTAGCAATCAATAGAGGAAGGGAAGGAAATATTATCAACGGTAAATGGATCAAGGCCTATTATGCTTGATCAACAACAGACAATTAATCTTTCATTCAAATACATCTCAAATGTAATTTATTTTCTTCAAAGAGCATGCAAGATGCTCGTTTGTTCACCAAACATTCATCAATTGAACAAATTTCTAGACTATTCTGCATGCTTCATCAGAAACCTACCTCTTAATTATCCTGATTACTCAGAGCAAACCATCCAGCAATGGATAATCCCTATAAGAAACTCTGTCAAGTTTCTTCTGAAAAATTCTAGTCTTTGCCCTCAAATCCTCAATAGCTTTCTCAACCCTTGCCAATTATAAGGCTAGAATCTTCTCATCCTCTAATAAAGCAGTAGTCATGGAAATTGCATCAGCAGCCTCCGCCGCCTTATGAATCTTGATTATCTCAAGCCGACGATGGATCCATCCTACATTGAATCGCAATATCTCATATTTGGAAATCATTTCATCCCACCTGTGCAGTTCCTAATTCTTGACGTCCCGCAAGTGCATTTTGTTCATCTCTTCGATTATTGGCAACAACTCTGCAACTGTGGTTAAGAGAGTTTGTGGGAAACCTTTCCACACTTCCGTAGTAGCGATATGGATATACTTCTTCCAAATCTTAGTATACAGAGGCACATGACACTTGGGAATGATGAATCCACCAACCACTTCATTATCTGGGAAATTATTGATCAAAGGAGCTTCAAACAAAAGTCCAGCCGTCGGGTATTCACGAGCATGAACACTAGCTTCCGTCTCCACGGATTCTGCAGAGTCTTCACATGCCTAATTTCTACTATCTTCAACTTCAACCACGGTCACGGATTTTCCGCTCCTTCTCCTTCTAGCATCAATAACGACACGAATATCCGCCTACGATGAGACGGGGAAACATTTAATTTCGCCAAATTGAGCATAACAAAATTTCAAGAAGTTATGGAGTCACTTACAGATGATCCAGCCTCAGCATAAGCCAACATGTACCGAGAAGGGGTTCTAACAGTCCGCCTAGGTCTTGGGTTGTGAGAGGAAGAATTCTTCTGGTTGTCTTGCACCAAATCAATTCCTTACGGTCAATAACCTCAATAAAAACAGAGACAGAAAAGATGTATGACTTACCGATATGGGCATTTTTACTCCATGCTTCGACTGAAATCCGTTTTGAGAAGAAGTATTATCACTAGACATGGTGTGAGAGGTATGTCCATTGAAATTTCTCCTGTGATGAAACTAACTTAAGTATGGAGGAAATAATTGCGCAAGTGGTAAACCATAAATCTGGAAGATATATAAACACTTATCTCTGATTTAGTTGCGAGTTTTGATGAAACCCTAAGTCTTGAACGAGGTCAAACTGGGGATACGGAGTGAAATTGGCACACTGGGGACTGACCGAAGTTAGTCATGATCATCAAGGCACACGACCTCATGTTCTATATGGTTATGATTGGGTATTTACGTGAAATGAAGAATCACAAGAGTTAAGGGAGATTACAATGGGTTCGACATTGAAGATTTGCTTAATTCAATCAAGAAAAACTCACATTAATAAAATCTCTTATTCATAAGGAAAACCTAACTACTTCAATAAGATTGTTTGAATGAAGATATCTACTACGAAAATTGAAAGTATTCAAATACTAAAAGAGAAAAGAGAATCAAAAGTAAAGCTACTCGTCAGATTCATCATCACTATCCTTCTCCGAGTCTTCATCGCTATCTTTTTTAGAATCCTCATCTTCAGAGTCACTGTCAGAATTATTGGTGACGGCTAATTATCATCATATGAATCAGAATCTTCTTCCGATTCATCTCCAATTTGCTTCATGGACTTCTGATACTCTTTTTCACGTCGATCAAGACAAATCTTGTTCTGTGGTACCTCCCATATGTCTTCTTCAGAATCATCAGCATCAGAGTCAGCAGGCCTCCCGTCCAAGAATTGACGTTTCTCCTCAGCTCTTTGCATTCTGCGCCAGATTCGATCCTTGTCCCGCTGACGAGCTTCTTTTGCATCATCTTCAGCTTTCCTTTTCCTGAATTCATCAAATGTGACCCTTTGTTCATTCAAGGGGATGCTAGGTTTTTCTCCTTCATTACGAATTGCCTTGGCTCTCGATTTAGCCACAGAAGCTTTGGAGGCTTTGTCAGAAGAACTACTGCTAGAAGTCGGCATTTTTTGAAACCAGAAACATGGAATTATCAACATGATAAATTCATCGGAAAAATGGTAATTCTTGAATCCTACCTTTTTTAATTTCACTAACAATAGTGATTGTGCCGCAAGAGTTAGCGCACAAAATTAGTTCGTTTATTGAAACCTGCAGTAACGAACGTAACTTCTTCAGTTCATAAAAAATAATTTTCTCATAAAATCATAGACATAATTTTCATAATGTGAACATTCACACGACTGACTTATGAAATTTACAACAAGACATTGTTTCATCATAAATAAATTATCTAGTTTCGAAGGTTGATCAAAACCCACATATTGATTTTTACAAAACAATAATTATTGCTATTTGTTCACGTAAATTTTAAGAAGTTATTCTAATGGGAAAAAATCCACGTGAATAAAATATGTCATCATATCCCACATTATATGTCACGGCTACATATATGTGCATAAAAAAAAATTCTATTTTCCTTCGTATTAGCATTTTTCTTTAAAATGACGGTTTATGCTAGTTTTGTGAAAGCTCACACTTCTGGTGATAAAATATTAATTCTCATGAAAGCTCATACATAAGGTTTTATCACTGAACACAAGTTATACACACATAATATGTCACGGCTACATATTTATTTATAAAAAAAAATCTATTTCCTTCGTATTAGCATTTTCTTTAAAAAACGAAGGTTTATTCTAGTTTTTTGAAAGCTCACGCCTCTTGTGATAAAATATTAATTCTCATGAAATCTCATACATAAAGTTTTATCACTGAACATAAGTTTATGTATTAAAAAAAAACTATTTTTCCCTCGTATGAGCATTATTTTCTAAAACGAGGTTTATTTCGGTTTTGTGAAAGCTCACACCTCCTAACATAAGATGTTGTTTCCCATGAAAGCTCATAAACAAAATTTTATCACTGGACACAAGTCTATTTTCGAATAAAATCTCTCCTAAATCAGGGATTATTATTAGTTTTCAAAACTAACGATTGAACGAACATACATTTAATAAAATAAGGTTTTTTTTACAAAACTCACGTTAACATATACACATGTATAAGATTTCAACATGATGAAAGCAGAGCAACTCATGAAATCAACAACTATGAAAAAAAAAAAAACTTACGCACCTTGGTCGGCGCCGGCCGGAAGTTGGTCGGACGATGTTATCTCCGGTCGGCAGCTGGTGATGCTCCGACGAAAATCCTCCTAATCTCTGTTGCTGCTACGATGTGAGGAAGGAGGTGATGATGGTGGTCGGACGTGTGGGAGAAAAAAAAAGAAGGGATTAATTCCCTTTTATACCTAATTTTATTTCCAAAACCTAATTCCTTAAGGATTTCCTTTTAAGGCTCGGCCCGTGAATCCTAAACCAACCAAGGTTCCACCATCAAATCAGCGGTTCAATACCAATTTATGTTCACTGGATGACGCCCTATTATTCCACTGGGGTTTCCGCTCAAACCATGGTTTGCTCATTCAGTCGATATCCGGTAATATCTTATCTTATAACTAAGTTCAATTACTTATTTATATTTATGCCTGGAAAATCACCATTCAATGCTGACTGAGGAACATGACTGTTCCTCACTAAGCATGGGACTTAATGTAGATGGTGGATTTTCGACAAAGGGTATAATTGTAAGACTATACTCCAGATTTGGTAACCAGATGAGTATTGAGGCTCATGTCTGTCGATTAAAGCATGAAGGCTCATGCCATAAATCTCTGACTGAGAAGGATGTCTCTCAGAGTACATGTAGATGTGTAGTAGCTGAAACCACGGCACATCTCATGAATACTGAGCAATTTCAGTAATTACTCCGGATCCGGCAATCAGATGAGTATCGAGACTCATGTCTCTACAACATGAAATCTCATCCCATAAGCCTCTGATGGAGAAAGTCTCTCAGAGAAGATGCAGATGTGCAGTCTCCCAGCTGAGACCACGGCACATCTCATAAGCCTCTGATGGAGAAAGTCTCTCAGAGAAGATGCATATGTGTAGTCTCCCAGCTGAGACCAAGACACATCCCATAAACCTCTGATAAAGAAAGTCTCTCAGAGAAGATACAGATGTGCAGTCTCCAAGCTGAGACTACGACACATCTCATACTGTATAGAATCAAAGGATTGGACAACTCCTAGACAACATGCCTGCTAGTATAGAGCGGCAACGTCTTCGGGAGGCAACCAGGTTTTCCCCGACTATGAAAGAGGAATATGATACTCCAGCAAGTTAATATTGCTCAACCCTCAGATGATTAATTCTCCTAGACAGGAAGCCCTTCTAGTATTGAGCCATCAATTAATTATCTTAAATCGTCTGAATATCCAGCAATATTCTACTATTCTTCGTTATATTTCGTCACTTCAATTCGCGGTTCTTCCCAGCAGAATACCACGGGTTAGTGATAAATATTCAACGAAACATGCATATGAGCATCGAATAAGCCCTGACAAAAATGGTGCAAGTGTAAAAATGCACGGACGAGCATTTCAAAAAATATGAACGAACGAGGAACCTATGCAAAATAGGAAGGAATAATAATATAAAAAAAATATTAACAAAAGTGCTTGGGGACTGGGCTCACTAGCAGGCCATTCATGTCGTGACAGTCCCACGCCCAATTTTATATTTTATCATACTATTTTCCTATCTCATGAAAATCCTCTCGTTCGAGCAAATTTTCTTTATTTCAAAGAAATTATCCGAATCACATGATTTTATCAAAAAATAATAAAATTAGGAAAAGGTGTCATGGGACCGCCGGTTGGACGGTCATGCCTTGGCCGGTCCCACACCTCACGTTCCCTATTATTTTATTATTTCTCTCAAATTATGAAAATTCCTTGATTTTATGAATTTTCTCTAAAATCATGAAAATTACCTAATTTCATGTATTTTATCTAAGTCACATGATTTTATCAAAAAATAATAAAATTAGGAAAAGGTGTCATGGGAACGCCGGCCGGGCGGTCATGCGTTGGCTGTGGCCGGTCCCACACCTCATGTTCCCCATTGTTTTATTATTTCTCTCAAATTATGAGAATTCCTTGATTTCATGAATTTTCCCTAAAATTACCTAATTTCATGTATTTTCTCTGAAATCATAGAAAATATAAAAAAATTAGAAAAAACTTATGGGACCGGGCTCTAGCCGGCCGGCCATGCCCTAGATGGTCCCACACGCCCATTGTTTTATTATTATTTGGTGTTTTGTTTCATGATTTCATGAAAACTCCCTGATTTCAACAAAATATCTTGGTTTTCAAAAAACTCCTTGATTTTATGAAAATTATCTAAAATCATCAAAATTTGATAAAATTGGGAAGCGTGGCTTGGGACCCATGCCCATTGGCCGGCCGGCCATTGCCGGTCCCACACTCCCACACTCCCATTCTCTATTTTATATTTATTAAATTATGTCTCTCATCTTATGGAAGTTCCCTAATTTTGCCAAACTCTTCGGTTTCATGGAATTTCCCTTAAATCAGAGAAAAATACATAAAATCACATAAAATTGGGAAAAGTATGTGGGACCGTGTGTCAGCCGGCCGACCATGCCCTAACCTTGGCCGGTCTCACAACTTGTAATTCCTTGTTTTATTTATTTTCCCTCATCTCATGTATTTTTCCCAGTTTCAGCAAAACCATGGATTTTGCATATTTTCTCCAAATGTTGCTCAAACGTGCACCAGAAAATATCAAAATTCTCATGACTGAAACATGGATGTTATGGTGACACGGGCACATCCCCTTGACTGACCAAGGGTGACCCTGAGGCTTGCAAACATCCGTTCCCGCATGTTTTAATGATTTTAACCTAATTTGCTCAACTGCTCATATTAGGTTCAAACTCTTTCCAAACAATTGGAAGTTTGCTCAAACGACCATCCACTGGTCCCACACGCACCAAGATCCGGTTTCATGACCTCTTGGTCGGTCCTTTGTATTTTCATAATACCCGGTTTTATTATTTTTCGCTCACACGAGCATTATTTTAATGATTAAATCAGCATTTAACCATTATTCCACCAACTGGTCCTCAAGAGACTTTGGTATTTTTCCTCATTCAAGCATCTGGGCGATACATGGTGAACCCGTCATCCCATGTATCCGATCCCTGTGTCACTCTGTATTGATTTATAATAAATCATTATTTCGGTAAAATTAGGGTTTTGAATCTAGAGCTCTGCAGAAACGTGATTCTGAGCAGATTCAAACACTTTGATAATTTTATGTTAATTCCATGATTAACATTTTTATTTATTTTTCTCCACCCAGCAGTCAGTAAATAAAATTAATATTTTATTCGGTCATGCTACCAATAAATTCATCGAACTGGCAATATTTGCTCGAACTGGAAATATTTGCTCGAACCGGCAATATTCACTCAAATTAGCAATATTCTCTCAGACTAGCAATATTTGCTCGGATCAAAGAATATTGGTTCAACTATCAATATTCGACAATTCAGCAACACAGTTTGCTCATTTTAGGTTATGATGGTACCTCGTCTCGGCAGACATACATTTAAATTCTTGAGTTTCAGAATATTTACTAAAATGTGTCCAACTCAGCACTACATGGGCTCATCATCCCACAAAGTCAGCAACTGACTCAACAATCATGAGATTTCAATCGTGTCACAATGAGGGATATTAACTAGGGTTTTGGTCTGGCGGTCTATGACATGTGTGTTCACCCACGATGAGAATGTGAGCAAGTCGTGCAATCAGTTGGAAGAATTAGCAAAGTAGTGGGTGGAAAATTAACCAAGTCTCCACACGATGAGTAATTGGTTTAACACGATTTCCCACTTTCCCAATCTCTGATTCCAGCAACTGTCACACTTCATGGGATCATGGTGTTTTTAATTTCGGCATTATAAAATGTCTCTGAACCCTGATTGAAACAACAACATTGAACAAGGTTCGAACATTTGCCTAAACGAGCAATTTCTCATCAAAGTTCATACAGACAATCTTTCGTCTACACGAACTCACAGAAATAACTCTCAATCAGGCAAAACTCAATCATTCAGAGTATTCTCACGCTGAAATCACAACATACCTACAATCTCAGATCACCATTGATCTCACGCATTTCTCAGCTTCCCTCCTACCGATCAACCCATCCTCTCTTGTGACCGAATTGACTCTGGAACGACCATTGTTCTTGGTTTAGGCCGGAGTCTTACATATTGATCTCTCAAATTTAAAGCACTCCCTTCTTGCAGTGCATCTGTGTGAGGTTCAACATTTTACTCGGTTCAAGGAGTTTCCACACGGTTGACTCTTCAATTCCGTAAAAACCAGCAAATCGTTTTTCCCCATCTACACCTTGCACGAGTGTCCATATGTGCCACAGAATTGGAAAACTTCGCCAACATAGCATCCCGTTGTGCGAAGAATCTTGAACAAGCAAAATAAATTCGGGGGACGACCAACTAAGCCTAGCAAATTCCGTGAAGGAGATTTGGTTCTTAAGGAAACTAGGCGCAACTTGCATTCTACAAAGGGCTCTAACTGGGAAGAGCCTTTCATGATTGCCAAGTCAGCTGCTGGAGGATATTACAAGTTGGCTGACATGAAAGGGAAGACAAGTATACCAGTGATCCATGAGAATTGGCTCAAGATTTTCGACGCATGAAGCATTCAATGTTGGGTGTTTCATGCCCAAGATAAACGTTCAAGACATTTGACGTTTGTATTTTAGGATTTTATTTACCTGTATTTCAATACCTCCAAAACGTTTACAATACTTGCATTCAATATTTGAATTCGAAAATTTATTAAAGTACTTTTAATTAAGAAAATCTTTATCAAATCCAAAAATCCAAAAGAAAATCCTCAATCACTCAAAAATTCAAAACTTATCAAAGTTCAAAACCAAAAATAAAATCCCACATCACTCAGAAGTTCAATTTTCAAAAGATTATGGAAAGAAAACTAAAGGAAGCCAGCAAAGTATAACTTCTGCTTCTCTTCATTTGTAGGTACCGAATATCGCAAGAGTTTGGGTTGCGAATATAGCAACGACTATAAGAGGAAGTGTCAAGAAATAACACGATGATGGAAGAAACACGGGAGAAGAATGAAAAGTTTGCGAGCATAAAATAATCTTGCGAAGATATGTTGCGATACTTCGCAACGCATATACAATTGTACAAATTTTACTATAAATAGGAGTTCAAATGTAAAATTAGAGAGTTTCTTTTAATGAGTGTTAGAAAATATCTTAGGAAAGAGAATAGAAAAAGTTGTAACTATTCTAGTTCCATTTAGATACTTCTTTGTAATCAATTGAGAGAATTAATAAGAAAATTGTCATTCCTCATCAAGAACTTCTTAAGTTTTACAAATTCTCTTGAGGGTGTAGTTGTAGGTTATTCTGCAACTACATAATTGGCGCTAGAAACAGGGATTTCTGTTGATCATCATAGCAGAAATTTGAAGGAATTTTGGAAATTTGAAGATCAAATGGAATCAGCAAATGAAGATTGTAAAAAAGAAGAATGTAATATGATCACAAAGACAATGATTGATGAATTTCATAACAACATAAAGGGAAAGATACAAAAACGAGATTGTAGAGGAAGAAAGATTATGGAGGTGGAGAAGATAACAACTTTGAAAGAATGGGAAAAGCAGAAAATCACATTTTCAGTAGCAGAAATTCCAAATGAAGACTTGAACCACACTTCACCATTAGTAGTCACAATCCCGATCATGCGAGAAGAGAAGAAAGCTACAAAATCTATAGAAAAATGGAAATTAAACCGAGTTTTGATTGATACAGGGAGTTCTGTTGATATTATATTCTATCATGCACTTAAGGGGATGGGGATCAAAGATGAAGAAATTACAAATTCAGAATATCTTATCCATGGATTGGGAAAATCTTCAACAAAATCCAAAGGGGAAATAATGTTACGAGTATCGCTGGGGGAAATTGAAACACACATAGTTTTATGTGTAATAGATATGGAATCTCCATATAATATGCTGATAGGAAGACCATGGATTCATGAGATTAAAGCTGTTGTTTCGACATTACATCAATCAATTAAGTTTCCTACACCAAGTGGAATACAAGAGATAAAAGGAGATCTTGATAGTGAAAATTTTTGTTATCAGACTGAAGTAAAAAAGTGTGGAGGAAGAGCCAGAAATAAACAGTTCCGCAGAAAACTTGCGAGGGAAGCAAAAAAGGAAGAAGAGTTCAGGGTGTACACAATAAGAGCAAAAGAAGGAAGAGGAATACCAAGTGAGATCCCAGAAAAATAAGGAGAGCCAATGAAAGTAATCAAAGAACCAACACCTATGGGAGAGCAAAGTTCTAGTTATGTCGTAGCAGAACCAACCAAAGAAATAAATATTGGAAGTAAAGAGGAGCCTTTAATCTTGCGAAATGGAACTAAGATGGACGAAGAAGAAGAAAAAAGAACTATTGATATTTTACGAGAATACAAAGATATATTTGCAGGAGGTGTAGATGAAATACCAGGAATTTATCCATCAGTGGCGTGTCATAGATTGAACATAGATAAAAGTGTGAGACCATTTAAGCAAAGAATTAGAAAGATTTCGCAAAATTACCATACACAAATAGAAGAAGAATTGCAAAAGATGTTGGATGCGGGAATCATAAGAGAAGCAAAATATCCAAAATGGATTGCGAATATGGTCATTGTTCCGAAGAAGAATAAAGGGATAAGGATTTGCATAGATTTCACTGATCTAAACAAAGCCTGTCCAAAAGATAGTTTTTCATTGCCAGATATACCACAAATGGTGGAATCAGCTGCAGGACATGACATAGTTACTTCACTTGATGGATATAAAGGGTACAATCAAATATCACTCGCAGAAGAAGACCAAGAACATACTGCATTTTTTGCTCCAAGAGGTTTATATTGCTATGTGAAGATGCCATTTGGTTTACGAAATGCAGGTGCTACTTATCAACGAATGGTTGAAAAGGTGTTCGCAAAGTGGATACATAAAACCTTAGAGGTATATGTAGACGATATGTTGATAAAAAGTAAAGAATCCAAAGACCATGTGAGGGACTTGAAGGAAATATTTGAACAAATGAGAAAATTCAACATCAAATTAAATCCTGAAAAATGTATAATTGGAGTTGCGTCAGGAAAATTCTTGGGATACATAGTATCAAAGGAGGGAATACAAGTTGATCCAGAAAAGGTACAAGCAGTTCGTGACATGCCAACAACACCTGCAATAAAATAAGTGCAAAATCTTAATGGACTCTTAGCTTCACTTGGAAGGTTTATTTCGCGAATGTCAGATAAGTGCAAACATTTCTTCAACATACTTAAGAAGGGAGAAAAATTCAGGTGGACTGATGAATGTGAAAAAGCTTTTCAAGGGATCAAGGAGTATCTCACGAATACATCCATATTACAGAAACCAGAGAAAGATGAAGAATTATTGGTATACCTCGCAACAACTCAATACGCTTTAAGTGCAGTTTTGTTGCGAACGGACGCAAAGAGGAATTATTCTAAAATGGAGAAGTTAATTTTAGCTCTGGTTTATGCATTATTCAAATTGCGAATATACTTTCAAGCACATGTGATAAAATTGGTTACCAAAGTTCCAATTGAGTCAGTTATGAAGAACACAAAAAGATCAGGAAGAATAAAAAGGTGGAATGCACAAATAAACCATTACAAGATAAAGTACGAAGTATTATCATCGTAAAAATCACAAGTTGTCGCAGATTTTTTGGCAGAATTTCCTTTGGAAGAAGACGAGGCAGTAGAAGAGATGATGGATGTTGAAGAAGAATTTGGGAATCCAAAAGATTTGTTAACAGAACCAAATAGATGGGAAATTCTAGTAGATGGATCATCCAACAGTGAGGGGAATGGAGTAGGAGTTGTGTTCATTTCACCATAAGGATAAAGAACAGCATTTTCATTCAGACTGGAATTTGCATCTACGAATAATAAAACAGAGTACGAAGCTGTAGTGCATGCATTGAAGATCGCAATATAAAAGAAGCTTGAAAGTATAAGAATAACAAGTGATTCTCAGTTGGTAATTTGTCAAATTAAAGGGGAATATACCACGAATGAGTTTTCCTTGAAGAAATACAAGAAAATCGTTGATGAATTATCTGCGAAGATACCAAAGCTAAAATGGAGGCATATCACAAGGAAATACAATCGACTCGCAGATGCTTTTGCATTCATTCCAAGTATGATGACAAACCCTAATGCAAGAAATATCAAAATCCAAACAATTCAACACCCATCAGTAAATAAAGAGGAAGAAGAAATTGAAGAAGCAATTGCGATGGAAGTAGAAAGGGAACTACTAGATAACATCGCAGAAAACATCGCAGATTGGAGAAAGGAAATTCATGCATATCTCGCAACAGGAGAAGTACCCAGGAACAGACTAGAAGCACATAAATTAAAGAGTCGTGCAACAAATTATGAACTACGAGAAGGGATTTTATACAGAAAATCTTTCAGTGGACCACCTCTAAGATGTTTAACTCGTGAAGAAGGAGAAAAAATATTGAAGATGTTACACGAAGGAGAAGCTGGAAATCATAGTGGGGGAAGATCTCTGGCGTACAGGGAGAAAATACAAGGATATTACTGGCCATATATTCACACAGACGCAAAATTTTTGGTAAGACGATGTAAGAAATGCCAACGACATGGGAAAAGAACTCACGCACCAGGAGCAACATTAACCTCTTCAACAAGTTGCTAGCCTTTTTGGAAATGGGGATTGGACATTGTTGGCCCATTCTTACCTGGATCAGGGCAGAGAAGATTTTTAATAGTCGCAACAGATTATTTCACGAAGCTCGCAGAAGTAAAAGCAGTACAACATATTCGTGAAAAGGATGTTTTTACATTTATATTTGAGAATATCATTTGTAGGTATGGAGTTCCAAGACAATCAAGATATCGACAATGGGAAACAATTTGAAGGGAAGAATATAGATATGTTACTAGTGCTTTTAGGATAAAATGTGGGAAATCAACTCCATTATATCCACAAGCTAATTTACTGGTGAGAGGTAACAAATAAAAAATCGCAGAGACACGATCAAAAAGAAATTAGAAGGACATCTCAAAGGGTGGTGCGAACAAGTACCTAGCGTAGTTTGGGCATACAATACAACTAGAAGAGAGGCAATTGGAATGTCTCCTTATTGCTTAACATATGGAGTATAAGCTGTATTGCCAACAGAGGTTATAATTTCGACTACAAAGAAAGAAGCATGGGAAAGAAATTTAAGCGCATGGGTGATATTAAGTGAATTGGATGATTTAGAAGAAAAAAGAGAAAAGGTGTTGCGATATATGAAAGTTTATCAAGAAAGATTAGCTCGAGAATATAACAAGAGAGTTATCGAACGTGTGTTCAAGCCAGGGGATTTGGTTATGCGAGAAACACCTCCATACCAGAAAGAAAATGGAGGAAAATTAGCACCAAAATGGGATGGACCATATGTCATCAAAGAGGTTGTAGGAAGTGGAGCTTATCGACTGATGGATCCATAAGGGAGAGACATGGGTTTAAGACTTGGTCGACCCTGGAATAGATTGTATTTAAAAAGGTATTATCCATAAACCTCATGAAATATTTTGCGAATATGGTTCGCTCGTGCGAAGCTTAAATTAAGAATTTTTAACTCTTATTGCGATTAGCTTTCATTAAAGAGAGACACAAAAATTACTTGCGAATAAAAGACCGCAAACTGTGATTAGATTTCAAAAAAAGAAAGAGAGCCGCAGAAATTTTACACATGCAAACCTTTGTAGCGTACACCCTAGTTCGCGAAGAAACATTTCGTAAGAGGCAAAGTCCTAAAGTACGTCATTTAAGGGGGTACCTATAATCATGGCTCAGGGAAACCGAAACACCACCAAGGAACCTGAGTACATGGACATTACGGGGTACAACCCAAAAGCGGGGTACCTATCCGGGTTAGACACCTTGGATTCTCAATCTAATCTTGCGAAGTACCAAGATATAGGTTGGGAAACTAAGGCATACTGTCTTTCTCAAGAAGTGTAGAAACTGATCAAGGCGCCGAGGTACACGGTTGATTCAAGAGCTCCGGATGGGTTTGAAGCACATCTGCCATTCTTGACAAGTCTTGGCAAATGATGCACTTGGCCCAAAGATACCCCATATGGTGAAACCTCGTAACTATAAGCCCTATAGGAAAAAAGGATAAGAGGTTGCGATCAAAAGTTGGTTGTTTGAAAAACCGGATGGGAAGAGATAACCTTGTATGGTCGATGTACGCTTCCTTGAAGGGGCAACCAAGGGAAAGATAAATGGCAGCACCCTCCATTAGGGAGCTGATACGTGCTATAAGACGCAAATGTCATGAGGCTTCTTGTTCGCAAGAACATAAAGACTTGTCATATTTGTGCAATAATCATATTTCTGCGAATATAAAAAAAAAATAAAAAATATATATATACATATTCGCAGAGTTACATACAATAAAGTTAAGATGAGATCAATGGGTTATTACATGAAAGTGTGATAACGTCCTGCGATTTCATCGCAAGACGATAATGTCACGAGGTTGTATATTCGCAAGAATGTTCAGACTTGTTATATTATCGCAAAAATATCATCACAAAAAGAGGTGGCAAAATAAGACCTTTACTTAGGAAGGCATGATAAAACCACAGCAATTAATGAAATCAATACCATCAATATTATGGGAAATTTTTTACGAGAATATATGTTAAGAATTCATAAGCATAGAAGCAATTTTGTTCGCAATCATATTCATAAGGGTTCAATACTTCTTTTACTTTTAAGAGATTCAATACTTCTTATATTTCTTCAAACAGTGAATGTTTCTTCATGAATTGAAATTTTTTATACTTCTTCAAGGATGCCTCATACTTCGTATACTTCTTTAAGGATGTTTCATACTTCTTATGCTTCTTTAAGAATATTTCATACTTCCTATACTTTTTCAAGGATGTTTCGTAATTCTTCACGGAGATTTCATACTTCTTATACTTCAAAGGGGAAATTTATTATTTAATTCGCAACAAATTGAAACTTCGCAACTTAGACTGAGGCAGGTATTTTAATATCTACAACAATAATTGATCATCTGAAGTGAAATAATAAGGGGAAAGGGAATACTAAGTTAGGTCTTCAAGACATAGTATTTCTCTTCATATGATCAAGTCATGCAAATCTAGAGAAAGATCAAAGTAGTATCGCAAAGTACAAAGTATGCTTCTTAAGGAAAACAAGAAGTAAGCAGGATCGTTCAGAGAAAAGAGAATCAACAGTAACCAAGAGAAAGAATTAAAAAGAAAGGAAAACAAAGTTGTTAAAAACAAGAATAACAGTAGAATAATCCATCATGCTTAATGCTCCTCATCAACCTTTTGTACTGGATCTTTAGGAGGGGTAGGATCATCAACAGGAACATCTCCTTGAGGGATAAATTCTTTTTCCAAATCAAGTCCTTCATCGTCACTCTCATAATCAAAATCACTATCAGGATCACGAGCAACCTCATCATCAGATATTTTCAGAGGTGTAATTCTCACGGGAGGCAAGGACCTTGATAAGAGAATGTTATTCGCAAAGACTTGAGCTTTCAGATGACTTTCACGAAGTATAGCCTTCTGATGGTTGGTATCTTCGATATCTTTGGAGTAAGCAAGATAGTTGAATCTTCGAGTGGCACGATCACGAGAGTTGATCAAACGAGTAGAAAGCAGAGCATTTTTCTTGCGAAGCTCAGAACAAGAGGCTTCTAGTCCAACTTTAGCACTGCGGAGGTTGTTTTCAGATTCTGCGAGTGAAACAAAATTTAAAGAATCAGTTTTACGAATATAACAAAATTGAAATGTATACCAAAGGCAGTCAAATTTTAATGACTACCTTCTCTTTGTAAAGAAATAAATTGAGCTAAAGATAGACAACAACTCTTCATCTGATCCATCGCATTGTCAAAACCATCGCCAACTAATCCTTTAAGTCTAGATTGAAGCTTTTGATCTTTGGAAAGAAGATAATTTTTATCCTTCGCAAGTTTGGCATTAAGACTTTCTAGTTGAGAGTAATCTTCTTTAAGTTTATTTCTCTTAGTACTTAATATCATATTCTTATTAAGAAGGGATTTCTTCTCGGTAGCAAATGAACTTCTTTCGGCATCTGAAGACCTTTTCAATTCCTCAAGTTCACCTTTTAACAAATAAAGGAGATTTTCTTGATCGCAACATTTACTCTGAAGAATATTTAATTGTTACGAAGAAGCATTCATTGTATTCAAGTACATACATCGTTCTTTTGATAAGGTTTCATTCTCTTCTACTAGGGATTCTATCCTTAAATCGGATTTAGTTAAAGAAGAATTGAGCTGAGATATTTCATCATTCAAAAATTTCTGATCGTAAATTAATTGAGTATTCTCTTGGAAAAGGGCATCAAAATTATCAAGAGCACATGAATGAAGATTAGACAAGTGGGAGAATTGATTCAAAAGACTTTCATGTTTGGCTTGAGATTCTTGTGCGTCTGATTCATGATGAAGTACCAACTTTCTACATTTCTGGATAGATTCTATAAAGGGGAATGGGTTTAAATGGATGTTTCAAGCATGTGAGGAATAAAAGTAAACAAAGGGAAATAAAATATAGAGATAATAGTAATACCTTTTAATGCATCATTCCTCTTGCGAAGGATCGCACAATCTAGAGAATCATTCTGAAGCTGATGATTCACTTTACGAAGACTCTCAAATTCCACTTTCAAGGATTCCTGAGATTGGCGAAGCAATTTAACTTCTTTTTCCAAAGATTGGCGTGAAATAGAAATATCAGTATTGATAAAATTATTAAGCACTTCACAAAATTCAGATTGCGAACGAACGTTTGAAGACTTCGCAGTACTACTTAAGACCTCAGATAGCATTTGGAAAGTTGAATAAATTCCGTCTCGAGCTTCTTGAGAAAGAGGAGAAGAATTTGATAGAGCAAGTTGTAAATTGCTTGGAGCAACAGCATTCAAGGGATTAGGGGTAAAAATAGGTTTTTTGGGAGACGAAGTTGAGGAAGTATCTTGCGAAGGTTGATCTCCAAGAAGTGTTGATAAATTGACATTGGTGGGAGATTGAAAACTGGGTAATGGAGTAGAGGCAGGAGTCTGCGAAGAAGTATTTCCACGAGGGGGAGAGGGAAACTCTTCATCAACTTCAGGAAGGAAGTCATCGATTGAAATTAATGGTGTGGGTTTAGTTACTCGAGATCTCTTATTGGGTTTTGATTTTTCACCAACCTACGAATCAAAAGGTGGATTAAAAACTGAGGCAACAATATATTGATTAAAAAGGAAAACATAGTATTTTAACTACCTTTTGATTCTCAGATTTTCTTCTTTGGAGATTAGGACTTGAGTTTTTGGTTGAAGGTTTCTCCTGAGGAATAATTCAAAGAGGTAAACAAGTGAAAGACGCGAGAAATAGAAGAAAATTACCTTGGAGAACTCATGATGAGGTAAAACAAGAAGATAGAATGATAACTGAAAGTGTAATAAGAAGATGAAGTTATAGAAGTGAAAAGGGAAAGTGAGAGAAAGATAAGGAAAGAAATAAAAGGAGTTTATATATAAGGAAATAGTTAGAAAAGAACGGTTACAAAAGACGTGTCCAAATAAAAAGAATAAGTAACGGTTATATTCTCACGATCATTACTTCTTCGCAGAAATGACATGAGAAGAGGCAAGATGTAGGTACCGAATATCGCAAGAGTTTGGGTTGCGAATATAGCAACGACTATAAGAGGAAGTGTCAAGAAATAACACGATGATGGAAGAAACACGGGAGAAGAATGAAAAGTTTGCGAGCATAAAATAATCTTGCGAAGATATGTTGCGATACTTCGCAACGCATATACAGTTGTACAAATTTTACTATAAATAGGAGTTCAAATGTAAAATTAGAGAGGTTCTTTTAATGATTGTTAGAAAATATCTTAGGAAAGAGAATAGAGAAAGTTGTAACTATTCTAGTTCCATTTAGATACTTCTTTGTAATCAATTGAGAGAATTAATAAGAAAATTGTCATTCCTCATCAAGAACTTCTTAAGTTTTACAAATTCTACTGAGGGTGTAGTTGTAGGTTATTCTGCAACTACATCATTCTCCAAGACTTGTAAGGCCGCTTTCTCCAACTCCAGCTTTTGAGTCAACTCAGTAATTTTAGCCATTTTCTCCACTACTGCATCCTTGATGATGTTGATCTTCTGACGAAGCCACTTCAGCTTAAAGCCGAGTCTCTCAGAATTCTCCAAATAGTACTCCCAATCAAAGAGTACATCTCGAGTGATGGTACTTCCGGGCCTGGTACGAATATCATCTATGACATACAATATGTTTCCTAATTGCATTTTTAAGAAGTATCTAGGTTCAGGATCTCTTGTAACGACGATATGGCCATATATCTTCCACAACTTCTTATACATGCTGACATACCCAGTGGGAACGCTCAATCCACCAACAAACACATGATACGGGAGCGAAGCACAAAATGGAAGCTCACAAACAATACCTGAAGTAGAGTATTCATGTACTATTATATGATTTTCGATCTCTGGAGCAACCTCAACAATCATAGGCGCAACTTCTTCGGTGACAGTATTTTCTACTCTCGGCACGACTTCCTTTGATTCTGGAACAACCACCATTGGTGTTTCAATCGCCTCAAACATATTAGTAACAACCATATCATGGACTTGAAGTGAGGAGGTGGTTTTATCATTATCAACAACGCTGGAATTGCTTGAATCATCATTATTGATCTCGTTATTCCCAACTTCGGCATTTGGCACCTAACAAGAAGATTACATGGGATTAGAACGGTCCAAGCATGGAAAACTCAACACAATTATAAAGTTCAGCATGTAAGTGAACTAACATCATCTAAGTTATCTACTATGTGTCCAAGATATGAGCAAATAGAATAAAAGTCATAAAACACGTTTTTCAATAAGTCCGTCAGGAAATTTTTATACTACTCTGTATAGAATTATGAACTGGGAGAAATTGGTAAGGAATCTAAGGCTTAATTATATATCGTTCTCTTTGTATGGATGTCATACACAACATATCGAAGTTTCATAGCAATTGAATGAACGAGCAGTGAGTTGTGTCCAAAACATTGGACCTCATACCAACTGAAAATATTCTGGAGGTCTAATGGAAGTTTACTGTTTCATCGATTCAGACCCCTAAAAGTGCTCAAAACTTAAAAAACTTCTTCGAAAAATCTTGGAAATTTCCTGGGCTTAAATATACATGGGTATATCGCGAAAATCTGATGTCTAATGAAGATTCTACATCATTTTTACTAAAAGCTGAGATCTGGATTTTTCTGATGACGTATTTCGGAAAAATTTCTCATATATTTGTTGGAATCCTCATTCATTCATCAAAAAATCAGAAACATTATACTTCTATAAAGATAATACAAAGTATATACTTACTTGAGGAGTCTCCAACTCATTCAAGGGGTTAACAGGGTCGGCATCAACATTGGGAGTACCATTATCTTCATTCAGCCGCGATTCTTGAGGATTCTCTTTCTCACTAATATTCGAAGACGAATGAATAGCATGACTATGTTGTCTTTCCACAAAAAATTTCTCCTAGAATTATTAATAATAATCATCATTATTTCATTCAAGGAGATGCCGAAATCACTTGCACGAAAGGATACTTACATCAACCTCTCCATCGATGCTGGATTCCTGAATCACTCGTACAGAGGAAAGATGAAGACCGTCAATAACCGATGGAGAAAAATTCTAAAAAAAATTAGTAATACCTTTTCTAAGATCCTGATTATATGGCAAGAAAACTGCAACAAAATGAGAAATGCTAACAACTCACCAAAGAAGCGGCAAGGGATTGCAATTTATTCGGTATCATTCTATGAGATGTTTTACTTCTTCCTTCTCCACCCTGGGGACTTTCTTGAAGGTATGAGAAGTCTACACAGAATCGAGGCCTCACAGAACGGCCATGCACAAAATTAATGAATGATTAAAACACGTCTAGCTTACTTTCACTGATTATGAATAAAAGAGGCTTACCTGCGATTCTGGAGATGTCTTTCTCTTGTCACCACAGGAAAGATAATTTAGTCTCGGTCGAGCATTAATGGAGTCAAGGGAAGGAAAATCTTGCACTGGGGACTTAACATCCCTCACAAAAGAATACATACACTCAAGTTGTTGACGCCAGAAGTCTATGTAACTCGGAGTCACGAAACTAGCACGATCAGAGCATGGGGATAAATACTCATTCCCCTCCACGTGAGTACAGTCCGGATTAGCCTTCAGATACTTAATTGATGGTTTGTTCATTTGGCGACTTGGGATACATTGGTCGACGCCCATTTGCCGATCTTCCCTGTCAATATTATATTCCTCTACTCTAAATTCTCCATGCATTACTGATACCAAATGGCCGGGAGTGCAACTTATTATGAAAGATCTCTCTCCATCATTCAAATCAACACCAGTTTTTAATATGATATTTTCTTCAGCAGTATTGAAGGTGATCAATTGTGAGAAGAAGTCAGGAACCGACACCCAAGGGCGAAAATTGAACTCAGATTCAATGTCCAAAATATCAGTGATGAATATCTTGTATTGTGGCTGCTTCGTGGACCATCTCATGATCCTGGCGTTGTCTTTCTTAAGGAAAGCATGGCGAGTGTCAACATTAGGCCCTTGCAAAACACTATGGGGATCAGAGCATAATTTTCAAGATGCTCCCATATCAAAGCTTGGAGGAACATGGTATTAGCATATGTCTCAATTTTCATGAAACCGTTAGAAACACTGGAGTCAATAACCAAAGAGTCCAAGTTGGTAAACAGTGAACCTAAAAACAGGTGACCAATTAGAAGTTTCTCAGCTTTATCCATACTGATGGCAAAGGGTATCACCAACGACTTCAACAAATATCCGATGTCCTCAAGAACATCTCTAGAAAGCCACAAGCACAGGAAAGCGGCAATGGATAGGGTACTATCAACAGGTTCTTCAGGAATTATATCTCTCGGTCACCAGTATATCAACCACTGAGCATATCAAAATTTTAGAGAATCATTGAACTCGTGCATCTTAGCTTCCAAAGTACGAGATATTAGCTTCTCTTCTGTCGATAGTTTTCCTGGGAAATTTTCGGTGACTGGAAGATGCAACAAAGCGACTACATCTTCTAAAGTAATTGTGAATTATCCCCATATGCATATGAAGGTGTGAGTAGGAATACACCAACGAGCAAGCAAAGCCACGATACTTGGTATATCATGATTGATGATCAAATCTCCAACAACTTGAATGGATCTCGTCACCTTAGTACTATCCAGCAAGTCCCTCACACGGCTATGGCCTAGCATGTGCCTTTCCCATCCAGAAAAATGCGTCAGCGGCTTACGAGAAAGTTTTAGTTCCACATGAGAAGCCGAATAATGCTTTCCTTCCAAACAGAACCGAATTATTGCTGAAGGAGACACCAACTTATTCTGGACAATAGTTATGGGATTTATGAGCAACCGAAACGAAGAACCTAAAGGACGCTTTTCAGACCTATACAAATATTCAAAGAACCTATGTTCAGTGCTTGGAATGTTCTTGGGTTTGGGAATTTCTTCCCTCCTCTGAGAAGTTCTGGAATTGTCGTCCCTGGAGCAATCATCATCTCTAGAAGATGCATCTGTGGAAACATCATCTCCAGAAGTGTCTCTGGAAACGTCACTTTCAGCATTATTATGGAGTCGAGTCATCTTCTCCAAATCGCTACAACATTCCATAGGAATTTCATCAATACAATGGAATTAAGGCAATCAAATAATTATAATGCTCACAATCAGCGTCTGTAAAAATGGTAATCCTAAACTCTTACATATTTACGATTTCACGAACTTAGTGATAACAGCGTAAAACCTCAAAACTCGCTCGTTCTTTCAAACCTGCAAAGCCGAGCAAAAAACTTATTATTATTTAAAGTCAACATTGGCTTTTCATGAAACTATGAATAATTCACACAACCTTCCATGTGAATATTCGCTGATTTTTACGTGTACATACACTATAAAATCGCCAAACTTGCACATACACTACGAGTTCATCAACTGATAGAGATATTGTTTGCTTTCAATAATTTCTTATCAATCAATTAAAAAAAAAGTGTGAATAAGTCACGTATTTTAGCTAATAACTCACGTAAGTTACAAAAAAAAAAAAACTTTTTTGCTCAAACGAGAATTTGTCTACGAAACCAGGGTCTTTTCTATTTTTTATAAAAGTCCACATATTCCTAACAAAATTTTAAAGGTTTACAAATAAACTTTATCATGAACTCCAGGTCTTTTAAAAATTTCCTTTAACCCTAAGGATTATTATTTACTACTTTTATTACGAACGATCCTAAGTTCTTAAAAGTATTTGCAAAATTCATGCTTTGGAAATAAACTTGGGTTTTCATAAAACCTAATAAAAAAAAACTTTTACTACTACAACTATACCATATCCATGCAAAATTTTATGTATCTCTTCCATATTAGGGATTTTTGTTCGTTTTTTAAACTAACGAAAAACGAGCATTCATACGTTTTCTAAAAAAAAAATCTTCATAAATCCTATGCATGCTTGCAACTATGGGACTTTTTGGTTTTGTGAACAACTCATGAATCATAAAACACACAGCAAAAAAAAAAAAAAATCATACCTTATTAGCGCCGGAATTTGGCCGGCAGCATACGGAGCTCCGGCATGCGATTTTTCTTCTTCTCTGGACGTGAAGAAACCAAAGAATGGGTGGTCGGTCAATTAGGAGAAAATAAAAAAAATTATTAGGGTTTTCCCCTTTTATATTAATTTTACTTCCAAATCCTAAAACACATGGGTTTCCTCTTCTGGGCTCGGGCCCTAAAATCCTAAATCGACCAAAACTAGGCTTTTAACTGACCGAATCAGCAGTACTTCACCTCTCCACATCCAGAAAATAACACTCTATCACACTATCAGGGTCCTCACCCAAATATTTGATCGTACATGACACCATTGGAGCAAATCTAGGATTCTGAAACTACCTTTGTAGATTGAGTTCAACCACGATCTTGTCGACTGAAAATCACCAACTAATGCTTACTGTGGAACATGACTGTTCCTCACTAACCAAGAGACTTAATATTGATGGTGTATTTTCAACAAGGGTCAAATCCGTAAAATCATGATACTGCATGTTTCTGATACGGCTTCAAGCATGTGACGATTCATATTTTACTAATCCATGATGAACATGTCTTACGAAAATCCTCCACTAGCTGAGCGTTCGATCCCTGGGATTTCATTGTGCACTCTATGTAGAATAATAGAATTGGGTGGTCCTCCTGCATAATTGTTTGTTGAGAGGGCTTAACGCCTTCAGGACGTCGGTGATACTCACTGTTCCCTTACTACAAGAGAGCAACTACCCTCTACATAGAATAAATATTGGGAGGTTCTTCGTAAGATTTAGAGCAACAACACCTTCAGGACAGTGACACTCACTGATCCTGACTATGTAGAGCTACCATGTATAGACTCGGGTGTTCTCTGTAGTGTCTGAGATCAGCCTCAGGATTAGCCGTCTCCTAACTATGCACTTAGATTAATTCTGCCGTGACATTCACCACTGAATTCCCAGAATGATCTATTATTGCTCATATTCCATGGTCGAATCCATGGCCTGATCCCATAGAATGGAAATAACAATTGCTCCTATTCCATGGTTGAATCCATGGCCTGATCTCATGGAACGGCAATAACAATTGCTCTTATTGCATGGTCGAATCCATGGCCTGATCTCATGGAATGGCAACAACAATTGCTCCGATTCCATGATCGAATCTACGACTTGATCTCATGGATTGGAAATAACAATTTATATTATCTCATTACTTCGATTTCATGATCGAATTCACTGCTAATCTCATGGAATGGTAAAAATTAATTTTACTACTCCAATTCTATGGTCGAATCCACGATCCCATGGAATGGTAATGCCTATTTTATTATTCCGAATTCATGGACGAATCCATAGTTGATCCTATGAATTGATAGTAAATAACTACTCAATTTTATTGTTCAATTTCATGAATTATTCTACACTGAATTTCATGGATTAGCAATAAATACTCAACAACTGGGCATCTGGATCATTACTGAGTAAGCCCCACAAAAATGGTGTAAGTGTACTCGACAATGATGCATGACTGAGCACCCAGATGCACAAACGAGCATCCAAAAACATGAATAGATGAGGAATCCTACGCAAAATAAGAGAAAGATAATAAATATTAATAAAATAATAAGGAGCACCCAGGGCCGATCCCACCGGCCGGCCGGCCATGCTCTAGTCGTGGCCGGTTCCCACGCTCCTTCCATTATTTTTCCCTATTTTTTTACTTTCATGAACTCATGAAAAACTCCTCCAATTTAGCAATTTTCCTTGTTTGTGCAAAACTCATGAATTCTCCATAACTTCATGGATTCATGACATAATACTTATAAAATAAGGAAAGATATGCGGGACCGGGGAACATGGTCGGCCGGCCATGCCCTAACCATGGTCGGTCTCACACCTTACAATCCTTAGCCTATTATAATAATCGTTCCCCAATTTCATGAAACTCCTCGGTTTCAACAAAATTCATGGATTCTCCATAACTTCACGAATCCATGAAATAATAATAATAATAATATAAAATAAGGAAAGGTGTGTGGGACCGGGCAACATAGCTGGACGGCCATGCCCTAGTCATGGCCGGTCCCACACCTTGCAATCCCTAACTTTTTATAATTATTATTATTCCCTAAAATCATGAAACTCCTTCGTTTCAACAAAACTCATGGATTCTTCATAACATCACGGATTCATGAAAATAATATTATAAAATAGGGAAAGGAGTGCGGGACTGGGCAACATGGCCGATCGGCCATGCCCTAGCCGTGGCCATTCCCTAGCCGGCCGGCCATGCCCTAGCCGTGTCCGGTCCCATACCCTGAAATCCCTAGTCTTTTATAATTATTATTTTCCTCGAATTCATGAAACTCCTTGGTTTGAGCAAAAATCATGATTTCTTCATAATTTCTCAAATTTTGCTCAAATCATGAAAATTCAAGAGCCAAAATGGTCACGTGACTGGCTAGCCTCTCATGACAATTTTAGATGTTAAAATACTCTGGTTTTAATATTTAAAAAATATTGATCAATTGAGCATACATGCACATTCTAACAAAATCAAGAATTTCAGTCAAGATAAAACTCTTCTGAAAATTCAGAATGTTACACACATCAGAAAATACTGAAACTCTCAGTATGGAGACATGGATACCATGGAAACACGTACATGCCTTAATGACCGACCATGGTTATTCCTAAGGCTTGCACAAAGCCGGTCCCATATGTTTTCATAAGTCTGACCTAATTTGCTGAATTGTCCGCGATCGTATTGGGCCCAAAAACTCTCTCCAACCAACCTGGGGATTGCTCAAACGGAAAATAACTGGTCCCGTGACCACCAAGATCCGGTCCTATATTTCATACCTAGGTTTCATCACTTGATGTTGAACCTAGCAGTAATTCAATAAATGATGAAACCGACACTTAGTCATCATTTCTTCAACAACTCTCCAACTGAGAACCTTGGTACATGCTCACAAGTGAAATTTGGCATCACATGGACGTCCATGGTCCCATGAGGTCGGTCCCTCTTTTTCTCATGACCTATTTTCAGCAATTCGTCGAATAATGAGCAATTCATCAAAATTAGAGTTTTCGAAAAAACGCTCAACAAGTCATTATTCTGAGAAAGTTCAAACACTAAATAAATTTATATTGATCCAAGGATTAATCATATAATATATGGTAGTCTACCAGTATTTTAACATTTTATTGGGTCACGTCACCAATAAATATTTCGTCGAATTGAGAAACATTTGCTCAAATATTGATCCAGCTATCAATATTTAGTAACTTATCAGTAATTTGTCGAATTGAGCAATACTTGCTCAATTGCACGTCAAATTCTCAATATTCAGTAATTCATCGAATTGAGCAATACTTGCTCAGTCGAATATTGACCCAATTATCAATATTCAGTAATTTATCAGTATTTCGTCAAATCGAGCAATACTTGCTCAGTTGCTCAAATAATCAACATATATTCAGTAACTCATCAATATTCAACAACATGTTGAATTTACAACATTTGCTCAGACGAGCAATATTAATGTTCATGAACACTGAGCATTTATCAAACATGATTGATTCAACAAAACCTAGGCTCATTGCCTAATTAGTAAACAAATGACAAACTAAATACACGTCTGTCATGCAGACTCCATGATTCGTGAGACATCAATCACGTCAAATTGGGGGATAACAACTAGGGTTTTGGTCTGGTGGCCTACAACACGTGGATTCATCCATGACGAGAAATGTGTGTAAGTTGTGTTAATTATTGAAAGAGTTAGCAAAGTAGTGGGTGCAAGATCCGTCAAGTCTCCACACGATATGAAACTGAATTTACCACGATCTTCCACCGGCCCACTCTTCCACTCATGAAATCGTCACACTTACATGGATCAAGGTGTTTACAACTCTGACAGTATAAATAGGTCTCTGAATCAATGATTGAGGACAACGAATGATCGCTAACAAACAACTTTCACAGTCTACACAGAATTTCTCGAGTAACTACTCTCAAGAATTCATCAATCCTTCAGAACTTATCAGAACTCCTTAGTTCGCCAATTATTGTAGAAACCCACAATACACCTACAATCCTTAATCATCACTAATCCCACATAATTCTCAGCTTCCCTCCTATAGATCAACCCATCTCCCTCTTTGCAGCAGAATTGACTCTAGAACGACCATTGACTTGGTTTAGGACGGAGTCCTACAGATTAATCTCTCGAATCTAAGCACTTCCTTTGCAATGTATCTATGTGAGGTTAAGAAGTTTGTCCGGTTCGAGGAGTCTCGATGACACGCTCGACTCTTCACTTTCCTAAAAAACCAGCAAACCATTTTTCCCCATCCACAAATTTTAGTAATCAAAACTATATGTCTTGAATTCTAGTTCACTTATGACTAAGTCTCGGAATAGGATAGTTGAGTATAGTTGAGCTCCAGACTCCATGGCGATTATCTTACGAAGATGAAGAACTACTCAAGGAACCGGTGGAACTTCATCCGACCAAAAAGGTATGTGTAGACTTGAACTCATCTAGCACTCAAAAGTCCACTCTATCTTCTACTCTTGAGACACAGTCGTATAAGTATGATAGTTTTCATACATACACATTTGTTATTTCGAGCCAAGTTTACTCGCCTATATTTTTCTCGAAATATGTGTTGGTAAGCTTTCGCTTTAACCATGTTTCATCTTTATCCGTGACGAAAGTCATGATGACATTTCAATCTTGAAAATGGCTTTGATGAAGATAGTCGATTCTTTATGTCTAACGACTGTTAACATTATAGAAGAGTGTTTCATTGATTGAAATATAGAGTTGATATTACGTAACCACCTATGGATATAAGCACATATAGTGTGCTCGCACATTAGTGTATAAATCCATGTACCGGAAACCAAGTGCATGCATATGTGTGCATGTGGTATTGGTGAAGGAGATAGGTTATGTACGAGTACTGGCGGAGGTTCTTGTACTGAGAATTTCTGCCGGAGTATGGAGTTTACGAACTTACAAACCAGTCACCTTAATTAGGTACGCGTACCCACAGAAGTTTTCCTACCGAAAATTTCTGCCGGGTTTTCAAACCCAATTCCGGTAAAGCTAGAGTACACGTACCTGTATGCGTACCCAAGCTTGTTATATCTGAAATCGGTTAGCTCATGAACTTAAAATAATAAATCAATAAGGAATGCAATCTTTGCAAACCGTGGCTATATTGTTCATGAATTGATTCAAGTGAATCAAACCGATTTTGCTTTAATTATGTCTTGTGTAGTACATAAGATTTCCTTGCAATTGAACAACTCTTGAACTAGTTCTTATGTGTCATTTGAACTAGTTATGAGAAAGATAAATACGGTTGATATGAAAGTACTCATATGAATAACCATTGGTCAACCATTTGTGAACCAACCAAATGTACACGTTTAGGTACGGTTACTCAAACTTAAATAAAATACATTTCATATGTGTGTGACAAGCTAAGTTTCGATCTAACGGTTGAAATATATTAGCTTGGATAAGTCAGGTTTTTCATCTAACGGTGAATATTGAATGCATTGTTACCAAGGTAACTTAGATTGCAAACCATGATTTGAAAACTATATAAAGGAGACATCTAGCAATTGGAAAAACTAATCCCCACACCTCTTGTGTGATACTAGTTGGTTTGCTAGAGTCGATTCTCCTTAACCGTAGGTTTATTCTCGAGACCCTATCGGTTAACGACTTAAAGACTTCATTGGGATTGTGAAGCCAGGCAAAACTACTTCTCTTGTAGTTATGTGATCTAATCTTGCCATTTTCTATCATAAGAGTTCAATTGAATAATTGTCTTGAGATTATATCTCCGATTGGGCAAGATAAAAATAAATCTCAAACATCTTCGTCTCATCGGTTGTGATTCCGCAATATCTAGTTTCACCACCATACGATTTATATTATTGTGAGGTGATTGATAATTCTAGGTTGTTCTTCGGGAATATAAGTTCGGGTTATCGATTGGTTCTTGTTCACCTTGATTTTATCAAAAGACATAACAAAACTCATAGGTTTATCTTTGGGAGACAGATTTATCTATTATCATAGACTTTTCTGTGTGATATAGATTTGTTTATTAAAGTCTTCGACTTTGGGTCGTAGAAACTCTTGGTTGTGGGTGAGATCATCTAAGGGAATCAAGTGCGTAGTATCCTGCTAGGATCAGAGACGTAAGGAGCGGAAATGTACCTTGAATCAGTGTGATATTGATTGGGGTTCAACTACAGTCCAGACCGAAGTTAGTTTGTAGTAGGCTAGTGTCTGTAGAAGCTTAATACAGTGTGGTGTTCAATCTGGACTAGGTCCCAGGGTTTTTATGCATTGATGTTTCCTCGTTAACAAAATTTCTGGTATCTGTGTTATTTCTATTCCGCATTATATTTTGTTATATTATTGAAATATCACAGGTTGTGCGTTGTATCGATCAATTGTGAAATCCAACCTTTGGTTGTTGATTGGAAATTAATTGATCCTTGGATATAGGTCTTTGGTACCATTCAAGTTTATATCTCTCTTGTATTTGATAAAGACTCGCAGATTTCTATTTGCTTGAGTAAAGATCAAATCGAGAGATAAAGATATTAACTCCTTGATATACTTTTTATTAAGATTATGCATGTCTGTCTAGTTGATTCTCTTAAATGTATATTAGAGTTAGTCCATACAAATTTCTAATTGAAACATTGGGTGAGGTTGTTAGACCCCTGCTTTTTCAGGTAAGTTCAAGACAAAATGAATATTTGTGGTCTTATGGATATTGGCTATACAGGTAAGAATTTTACTTGGACTAGTAAAAGTTTTGGTACGGGTAGTAGAAAATCCATAATTGACATGGCTATATGCAATAGTTTTTGGTTCAATTGTTATCCTCAATCCAAACTTCTACATTTAGTTCAAGCTGGCTCTAACCATTGTCCCATCATGTTAGTGCCTAAGGATATTAATAGGAACACTTGGCGGCCGTTTAAATTCTTTGCAATGTGGATGAAGCATTTTTCTTTTAAAAAACAACTTCAAATTGCTTGGAACACCAGTGTTAATGGTTCCGTTGTTTACAAATTAATTGATAAACAACAAAGAACTAGAAAAAGATTGTCTCACTGGAACAAGGTTGAGTTTGGAGATATTGATAGAAATATTAATAATTTACAAACCCAACTTGAAGATGCTCAAAACAATTCCTCTGATATTAACCAACATGATAATATTGTGGCTATCACCAAGAAACTATATGATTGGTTTAATATTAAGGACTTTTATAAGCAAAAATCAGGTGATTCTTTCATTACTGAAATTGACCATAATACCAAATATTTTCACACTCTAGCTAATAGAAGAATATTTAGGAAGAATATTGATTGGCTCTGTGATGCTAATGGTGTTTGGTTTAATGATAGTGAGGATATTGCTAATTTTCTTGTTGCTCATTTTGACCAGGTTAGTAAAACTACTAATCCAGTCTTTACTGACATCACTTTTGATATTATTCCTACTATTATCACTGCTCATGATAATGCCTTCTTAACTAGAGTTCCTAATGGTGATGAAAATCATCAAACTATCAAGCATATGAGTGCTTGGAGTTCCCATGGACCTGATTGTTTTCAAGCTGGCTTTTATCAATACAATTGGGATATAGTAGGTAAGGATGTTACTAATGTTGTTCAATTTTTTTTTTTGAATGTGGCATTATGATAAAGGAGTTTAATAATACTTATCTTAGTTTGATACATAAAACTGATAATTCTAAGAGTCCTATAGATTTTAAACCAATTGGTTTATGCAACACAATTTATAAGGTTATCTCTAAGATCATTGCAGATATAATTAAACCCCATTTAAAGCATCTTATATCTCCTTATCAAGCAGCTTTTGTCCCAGGTAGGGATATTCATGACAACATTATTGTTGCTCAAGAGATGATACATACTATGAAACATAAAGAGGGTCACAATGGAACTATGGCCTTAAAACTTGATCTCTCTAAGGTCATTGATAGAATTGAATGGACTTTCCTCTTAGGTGTTCTTAGACAGTTTGGCTTTGATGATAAATTTTGTGTTACATTGAACAATATATTTCTACAACCAATATTTCAGTCTTATTGAATGGCTCTCCTACTCAATTTTTTTTCTCTTTTTAGAGGAATTAGACAGGGTGATCCTATTTCACCCTATCTTTTCATTATTTCTATGGAGTTCTTGTCTATATTACTCTTAAATGTTGAAACTAGCCACTTAATTTCAGGTGTAAAAGCAGCAAGAAATACTCCAGGTATTACTCATCTTATGTTTGCAAATGATATTCTTATATTTACTAAGGCTGACATGAATAATATATATGATATTATGAGTGTTCTTAATTACTTTGGTAGTGTTTCAGGTCAGATGCTTAATCTAGACAAGTCCAATGTCTATTTTAGTCACAATATTAATCCCAGTACTAGAGAGCTTTTGGCTAGAGAATTTAAGATGACTGCAATGAAAGATAATGATAAATATCTTGGTGTGACTTTGTTAATAGGCCAAAGCTTTTAGATCTCTTATTCAATCTTTTGGAACTAGACTGAAGTTTTGGAAAGGTAAGACCATGAACCATTCTGCTAGAACAACAATGGTTAAACATGTTTTAAATGATTTTCCAACTTATCAAATGGGTTGTTTTAGAATCCCTAAAACTATGATAGATCAAATGGACTCTATCCAAAAACACTTTTGGTGGGGACATAGTGATAATAGTGATCTTTGTTTGATAGGGTGGAACAAAATTAATATATTCCCAAAGCTCTGGGAGGTCTTGGCTTTAGACACCTTGAGCATTTTAATACTGCTTTGTTAACTAAATTATCTTGGAAGGCCTGTAATGAAGATAACTCTTTATGTATGCAGATTGTTAGAATGATGTATGGTAAAAATGGAAGTTTACTCCATTCAGATAAGTTGAAAGATGACTGATCCTGGTTATGGAGGAGTATATACTCTGGTATTGAGATTGTGCAACAACACTCCAAGTGGATTGTTCAATGTGGCACTAAAATTAAAATTTGGCTAGATAACTGGATTATTAGTCTTGATAGTCCACATGTCCTAACTGTGGGACTTTCTAGCTTTGTATCTTTCACTTTTGTATGTGATTTGTTTTTACATGGTACTAGAGTTTGGAATGAACAACTTATTAGTGCTATCTTTGATGAGGAAAATTCTAATGCTATTCTCAGTATGTATGTTCCTGACTCAGGTGAATATTATTTAATCTGGAAACCAGATAGGAGAGGTAAATTTTATGTGAAGAGTGCGTATAATGCAATCTGTTTTAACCATGTTAACAATGCTACCAATAGTGATCATATTCCTAAAGAAGTTTGGAAAAAACTTTGGCATACTAAAGTTCCTCATAGAGTTCAACTTTTTATTTGGAAATGTTTAAGGGATATAGTGCCTGTTAGAGGAAAATTAGCTCTTTACAAACCTGATGTTGAGCCACAGTTTAGCCTATGCAACAATAGTATTAAGACTATTAGTCATCTTCTAGTAGAATGTACTTATACTAGATATGTTTGGAATGCTTTAAATGTAGATATCTCAGATATTATTCAAAATTTTGTTTCACTTCAGGACTGGATAATATCCTAGTATTATATTGATGCAGCTGAAGGTAATAACACTGGTAATATGACTGATTCCTATATTGTTACACTTATGTGTACATTATGGTATATATGGAAAGATAAATGCAGTTGGATTTTCCATGGTGTAAAGCCTAATATGCATAGTTCTCTTATAAGAATTAATAATCTTATAAAACAGTGTGATTTTGCTTTTGTTTCTTCTAATGTTTCTAGGAACATGAATATTCTTCCTAAGGCTTGGTTTCCTCCAGATATAGGCTATATAAAAGTTAATATTGGTGCTTCTTATGTTTATGAAACAAGAAAAGGTAGCATTGGACTAATAGTTGGTGATCATGCAGGGCATATACTAGTAGTAAAAGGTTTCAATATGGATGAAGAAATGGAAGCTGAGGTTGGTGAAGAACATTTTGAATGCAAGGATCTGATCAAAGTTGTAGAATGGATATAAGAGAATGGTTTCAATAAAGTGATAATTGAGACAGAATGTGCAAACTTGGTGAACTTTATTCATAGTGAAGATCCGAAAGTGCATTGGTTTAATCATCATTTATTTATTTCAGTCAGAAACAAGTTTTTAGACAATGAATTCTAGTTTTGCAAGTTAGTTAATAGGTTAAGTAATAAAAAAATAGACTTGAAGCTAATAGGCTCACAAATTAACAAAAAATCTAGACTTTTCACTTTTGTATAAAGGGTTGACCCTCTTAATAGACAACAATCTTTCTCTTGTAAGTTTATGTCTCAATCTATTTGCTCTTTCACGTGGACAAATAGATGATCAAAATAACACAAACCCTTAATAAACATTATTTGAGTGAAATGGATTGAGGATGATTATGTACTCTCCAGAAGAAACTGATCAATAAAATTGTCTTTTAGTATAAAAAAAAGAGTTATTCTCTTTTCACTTTTGTATAACCTAGGGGTTGACCCTCTTGAATTTATAATATTTTACAAGCGGGGCAATGAGAACGAAGGGTATAGGGGGAATTAACTTGAGATAGCAATACTTGTAAGCCGTCAATCGGGATAGCGAGAAGACATGCTTGCTTGTAAACACTCAAAATGCTCTAACATAGATATCATATTTGCTCTTTCACGTGGACAAATAGATGATCAAAATAACTAATTCTACTCCACTATCCTTGAGTATGTGCAATCCCCAAGATTCACATTTAACTTTTGGCCTCATGATAGGAAGTGTAACTAGTCTCCATTCAAAAAAACATTATTTGTTTAAGGTCATTTTGAGTTGTTAAACAAAATGATAAAGATTTTCTTGTAAATATTTTTTTGCTTGATTAAAATCTTTTATAAAAGGTTCCAACATCGGTGGATATTAATCCAGTAGAATTAGCAACTAGCCTTCAGATTTGAAAATAATTATTATTAAATAATTACCCTAGTAAACCACATTACATTTGGTGAATGTTTGGTTGAATAAACTAACCTTAGTATATAACTACATAACCTCACTTGCGGGACTAGAAGATAGAAAGTTGCCTCTTCTTTTCTTAGAAGTTTATTCCTAACACAAATTACATGCCAACGAATAAATTTTGTGTGAGAGGGAAACCTCGCAATAGTTATTTTTAGGCTGATCGTGGCTATTATCGGCAAATAGTTTACTTTAAGTTTACATATATGTTATATTTTATTGTAATATGGTAAGAAATATGTGAAAAAGCAGGGGTATAATAGCCACACCCAATAATTTGTTCGGAAATCTGTATGGTCTAAACTCTAATATAATTCTAAGGGCACCAACTTAAAAGTGAGACTCAATCAAGAAATATATCAAAGAGCTTTTATCTTTTTCTCAATACAATCATCAAATCGAACAAATAGAAATCCATGAGCCTGATTGATGTGAGAAATAACTTGACCGGTACCAAAGACCAATGCCCAAGTGTCAATCAAGTTATATCCAACAAACAAGGTTGGATTTATCAACTGTGATTGAATGATACAACCCTTGGATATTTCAATTATATAAACAGATATAATGCGGAAAAGAAATAACACAAACACCAGAAATTTTTCTATAACGAGGAAACCGCAAATGCAGAAAAACTCCGGGACCTAGTCTAGCTTTAAACACCGCACTGTATTGAGCCGCTACAGATACTACCCTACTACAAGTTAACTTCATACTAGAGTGTAGTTGATCCCTAACCAAGTCTCACACAGATTAAGGTACATTCGTGTTCCTTACGCCTCTAGAACCACGTCAAATTCTGCGAACTTGATTCCCTTAGATGATCTCACCCTGCAACTAAGGGTTGCTACGACCCAAATCCGAAGAGTTGTAAATAAATATTTCTCCCATAAATATGTCTATCCTTTATTATTTTTGTTCCGTATTTTGATACAAATATCAAGGTGAAAAGGAACCAACTAATACCCCTGAATTATACTCCCGAAGAGCAGCACAAAAATATCAGTCACCTCACAATAACCCAACTGATTAACAAAAAATGTTATTATAGAATCACAAGAGTCTGAGACGAAGAACTGTTGTGACTACTTTTTATATCTTACATATTGGAGATAAATCTCAAGTAAATCTTACAGAAGATAAAACTCAATACGATAGAACAAGTAAAATCAAAATATGCAACTACACAGAAAATAGTTGGATCTGGATTCACGAATCCCAAATGAAGTCTTCAAGTCGTTAACCTAATAATGGTTTTGGAAAACCTAGGTTAAAGGAGAATCGACTCTAGTTTGCAACTAGGACACAAGAAAGTGTCGAGATTAGGTTTTCCAGTTACCAGAGTTCTCCCTATATAGCCTTTCAAATCAGGGTTGCTTACAATAAAAGCTAAGATATCTTAGTAATAAAGCATTGAGTATTCACTATTAGATGAACCCCTAATTTAAGATTCAAGATAAGTCTGCTTAGAAATTAATCAATCGATGTCCACCGATAGATGGTCTTAGCTTGTTACACACAAATGAAATATACTTATGTTTAGATAAGGGTAACTGTACCTAAACATGTATATTGGGTTGGCTCAATAACAGTTAACCGAATTATCCATATGAACACTTTTGACTTAGTCGTATTCATCTAACACTTCTAGATCAAATATGATGATCAATCAATCATGATAGATAATCAAATGAATCTAATTGTGTTTCAAACAGAGTTATTCAATTTTTTATTATCTCATAAAAATATTCATGAACAAATTGAAATGAAATCGGAATGACTCGTAATCGTACAAAGTACTTATAAATGTTTTAGTATTCATGAACATTAAGCCACAGTTTGAAAAGTTAATTTGCATTCCTTGAATCATAAATGTTTTAGTTCATGAGTATGAGAATCATACATAACCTATTTTAAAACTTGACCATTGTGTTCTCAAAATGGGTACGCGAACAACAACTCCGGACCTTGGCCTAGACAAGCCGTTCGGAAACCCGGTTCACGAACAACCGTTTCGGACCCAACTCAGGTAAATCCGTTCGCATACTAGGTATGCAAACAAGAGTTTCAGACCTTCCCAGGTAAATCTGTTCGCATACTAGGTACGCAAACAAGAGTTCCGGACCTGAATTATCACAATACAGTTCGCATACTGGATATGCATACCGTTTTGTATCCAGATATGGGTAATCATTGTAAACTCTCATTTCAATCATTGAAACACCCTTAGAAGACGACAATGGTAATATCACACATACCATTAGCTTCAAGTAATTTTCAAGTGACCGAATGATCAATACGAAACTTCCCAAGCTAACATCAAATGACTGTCTCAAAAAAATAATATAAGATGTTCAAGGTAATTTTCACATGATCATATTTTGACTTAATATTTAGTTTCCAACAAATAAATTGTCTCCAATTAAACTCGTCAAGAATACGATGAGCATAGCCAAAGCTAAAATCTTCCAACACATATTTTGAGAAATAGATAAACGAGATAAACTCAGCTTGAAATATCAAATGTGTATAATGTAAAAGTCTATATAGATATACGACTCTCATTAGAAGATATAATAGAATATACTTCTGAGTTATTGATAAGTTTTAGTCTCCACATACCTTTTGTTGATGAAGTTCCTCCAAGCTCTTCAGTAGATCCTCTTCTTTAATTGGTGAATGTCGTGAAGTCTAAAGCTCAACTACACATTCTATCCTAATGCGATACATAGTTATAAGTAGACTAGAAATCAAGTATATAGTTTTGATCAACTAAACTTGACAAACAAGCTTGAGATAGCAATGCTTGCGAGTTCGATCGAGCAATGCTCTAACAATCTCCCCCTTTGTCAATTTTAGTGACAAAACTATCAATATATATGGATTTCAAAATAAATAAACTTTGTAGCTTCTCATCCATCATGCTTGATTTCCTTGGCTCTTCAACTTTCCTTGAATTCTTCGCTACTCCAATTACTCCAACAATTCTAAACGTGTTCAACTCAGCACTGTTGTTGTTGAAGATCCCTAGATATAACAATAAGAAAATAGATGTTCTCAATTATTGTTATACAGTGTCATAGTATTATTATATCGAATCAAAGTCCAATTGCATCACAACTTTGAAATAATACTATGGTGATATGTATCACTCCCCCTTAGTCAATAATTCCATGTTACAATGAAAACTACTCCCCCTTACATAATGATCTGTAAACCATATGTACGTAGTGTGACCTAACAAATAATTCTCCCCCTTTTTGTCAATATAAATTGGCAATGGCACGAAAAATACGGGATCATAATGAAATTCTCAAAGAGATAATTCATGACTAAAAGAGAACATATCAACTTTTTTTCGATGATATCAAATAGTCAAAACTTAGTGTATTCATCAAAGAGTTTATAAAAATACAAAATAACTCATACAATATTCCACAGCTGCACTCCCCACAAAGATATGGCAGTTAAGCATAAGTTCATTTAAGAACTCTCCCCCATTTGATGTCATTCCCGAGAGAACAACAAGAGCGACCTTACTTTTACACGAAAAGAAGGATTTCTTTGGACGTTAACAAATCACATGGATTTATATACATAAAAATCGAATAAATTAACCATAAGAAGATCTTATTGATTAATTTGATCGAAAACACTCAACAGAAGAAACCTTATGGAGCCATACAGTACTTTCACATGAAAGTGGATCAGGGAAAGATTAATACTGCGGAATTTTCAAAAGTTAATTATATTTTTTATCAATATTTGCATAAAGACATAATAGACTTAAACTTGAGCATTTATGAGATACTAGCATAATTCACGAAAGTAAAGGCATACATTTTATTAGCAATTGCAATATATGAAATCAAAAAGATTAAATACTTCACAATCATCTTCAAAATAACTTAGAATTTAAATAAATAAATCTAAAAACATTGCAAGATGAAATTCGTTGGAAATAGCTATGTGTAATCACAATAATTTTTATACCAAACCTAGTTATCCTTCTTAAACATAATAATAAATTATCGTAAGAGGTTTCCTGGACATTATAAGTTTAAAAACTTACTAAAATCAAAGTACACTTTCGGAACCCTCGCGGGTTTTAAGACATTTGAGCTTGTGATTGACAACATCTATTACTTCTTCGGAGAAGATATCCTCCTTGAGAAGATCTTTAACATGCGTCTTCATGAGAACAAATTTAGAATTAAGCTTTTTCAACTTAGTTCGTAACACATCGATACATTTCATAGTATCAATGAACTGCAATTTTTCTTCCTCAAAGTATTTAAGTAAATCATGAAAAACTTCAGCAGAAACCATATCATCATGCTCTACATCTTGACGAGTATATGCATAATAGCATGAGACATTAGGATAATCTTTAGAGTTTTGAGATTCGACAACGTTAACTTCTACTAGAGTTCTTTTGTTCTTCCCTTTGGTTCTGTAACCGATAACCTTGTCAAGAAATCCTTTCATAAAATTGCAAGTGCGAGAAGGATATGACATACTTGACAAACAAAATAACCTAGAGTAAAAAAACTCAAATAAAGTTAATTACCATTCTAATTTTCTTTAATGAGTATGTTTTATTAGCTGCACTCATAACATGTTTGGATACCATTTAAGAAATTTTTCGACTTCTAGAAGAAAAAAAAATCACAAATCAGTTTGGATACACAGTTTCAGAATGACCTCTAGAATAAAAAAAACTTAACCATCTGTGAAGTGATTTCTTTTTTGTTTTTAAGTGTTAGGATTGACTTCTGCATGGTCTGGTATCCAAACACATTATTGATTGTATCCACATCTTACATGGATCTTTTTTGATAAACCTACAGAGGTAAAATAGGCGAATACATGGATGGATTATTGACCTTACAATGAAATCACCGTATGTTTTGCACTGCTAGCAAGGTGATCTGGTCTAGCTAGTATTAAATTCCATATATACAATCGGTAGCATGACGCGTATTAAATTTCCAAACCAGTAATGGATGTAAAGAAAACATAACGCGCCGGCACAACAAAACGTATTAAGTGCTGCTCACAGCTCAGTCACATAAGAAAGTTAGTACGACTCGGAAACATAACCAAATCTAGTAAATAATTATCCACAACGATTATTTGTTCTCTCAAATCCCGGTAGATACACACAAAATATGAAACTTCAAGATGTATACATAGTGAGTAATTTGAACATGTATTGAAATTTTATTTCTTAATTGTTCAAAGATATTCTGTGATACTCAAGGTAAGATCCCAAACCGAAATAGTAGAGAATATTTTTGAGATTTTCGAAGTTAATATGTTTTGTTTTATCAGCAATCAAAACATATCTTTGGAAATATTTATTAGTTAATTACTAGCTAATATTGGGTTGTCCATTGAGATTTAGGTTATACAGTTAGATATTTTTTGGAATTCATAAAACAAAAATTAGATGCTATATTGCATATCTTTTGAATATCTTCGGTTATGGAACTTCCTTGGTGTCCAAACTACCTTGGTCTATATGTAGTGAAGTTTGTTCTTCTTAAAAAATTATTCTGAGCCAGGCAAACTTCATCTTTATCGTTTTTGGTGTAGACGACTAATAGTATTCTTGTAATGCTATCTTGGAGAGGAAAGTAACTTAATTAGGCGAAATATCTTACGTCCGCTAATTTAAAGACTTCTTTGGGATTAAGAAGCGTGTACTATACCATTGTTGCGAAACTAAAATCGTATTGTTATTTTGGTTTTCGATTATTAATTTATTTAACTAACGGTTGTCATCTCTCGATTTGTACCAAGTTTGATCATTCTTGAGAGCCTTGTCTTCTGACATAAGGTCACTCAAACTAGATCAAAAATATAACATTGACTTGTGCATTGTTAGCAGACTCCATTCTGTGCATGATCGATCATAACTCAGGAATCAAGTTTGTTATTATACAGGTACATAAGATTATTGAAGATTGAAGACAAAAAGATTTTTCTTATTGGTTTTTTTATCTTCGTGAATTGGTTAGTGCACAAACTTGATCGACTGGGATCTGACTAGATCTGGTTTATTCTTTGATAGAATGATTATTGACTAGCCGTATATAGATCTGTTGATAGTGGATTTTCATTTAAGGCTAAGATTTTAAAAGCCAAAAAATTGTGCACTAACATCTTGTAAAATATAAAGCCATTAATGAGTGATGGATACTCCTTCACTTTATTAATTCACTTAGGATGGAGAATGTGGCAACAATCCCATTCTGTGAATAAAATACGAAATTCATCCAGGTTGGAGCATGTGGCAACAATCCCATATACCCTGTGAATTTCCAGCATTAATTAATGCGCAACAGCCTTGTATTTCATGTACTCATTATCAGTGCGGCATGACGACTGAGTGTTGCTCTCAGCAGAGCAACACGAATCTCCAAGCATTATAATGAAAGCATGTACGAAATACCCGTACAAGCTGAACTCTCAGTGTGTTATACTAGCCCGATTGAGCCACTCTCGGTGTGTTATACTAGCCCGATTGAGCATCCAGATTGACCGTATCAGTCTGGATATGATCACGACCATCCAACTCCACAAGCATGATTGGATGGCCCAGATCGATTTCATAACCCCCAAGCAGGTATGGAATACCTGTCGAACCAACGCGGACCCCGCATGGTCGGCCTCCCTTGGCCTAGCCTACCAAAACATCCAAACCATAGCAGTATGGATGGAAAACCCTAAATTAGGGTTTGCGGCACATTACATGTGTCGCAAAACAGCCTCAAGCATCCATCTTCGCAGGTATAGATGGAGGGTGCAGATGTAGATTCAAAGGGCATGAAGTATGTCAATACAATCACCGCAGGCCCGCCAACATACCTGACCAATCGGTCAGGACCAACCATGGTTGGTCATTCCAAATCGTGCGCTTGAATGGAGCATGACGCACGGCCTTGAAACCCAAAATTAGGGTTTTGAATCACGAACGTCCATCTTCTCCGGCACGAATGGAGGGTTCGAGATTAGATCAAAGCAGGTCTGGTCATATCAACATGACCACTGTGGACCCATATATCCCCTCACCTGATCGTCCAAGGCATACCATGCATGGCTATCCCCAAATCGTTTGCTCCAACATGCGTGGTCGCACCTCCCAAGATGCAAACTAATCTCAACCTCTCGATTTTTCCGGACGAATTGGGTGGATTAGATCGTGTTTTCATGGGACGGTAAGGCATAGGCGTGAACACCAGCTTACCACCTACACGTTGGAGAAGTCGACCAAGACTGACCAAGCCTGGTCGTCTTGGAACGCCCGCCCGAACTTGGTATGGGATACGGCTTTTGCGGCACTAATTTTCTATCGCAATTCGATCTCGACCACTCAACTTCGCCGGAAGAATTGGGTGGCCCAGATCATGTTTTTATGGGACGGTAGGTATAAGCACCTACACCGTCACACTATATATACACATGTATGATCGGACATCCCAGAATATTTTCCTAATCTTGGTTTCGATCAAGGTGAAGAACAGTGCTTGCGCACCTCCTTCGAAACCCTAATTTCACCAAGTGTCGTGGATGAGTGTCTCAAAGATCATCTCATCCGTACAACTTCACCAGCTCGGTTATATAGCCCTGTTCAGGAGTTAATTGGTCAGTGAGGAGTCATGGTGATCACTATCCGTCATTCTACCACATTATGTGGTCGGTCAAGGGAGGGTTTGCATGCGCAACTTCCAAACCATCACATGAAGTAGGCTGGGCATGAAGTTATTACTCTCAAACAGTGATGCTTCATACATGCTGAATATACTCAATGCATTACCTACATAGTATACACACGATACTTCACAAGTATCAATTTCCTAAATCACGTAGCATTTACATGATATTTTATGTGGATCCCACAATCCACACTCGAGACATCAATCATGTCACAAACTGGGGGATACATACTGGGGTATTGGTCTGGAGGTTTACAGCGTGCGGCGCACAACGCGCCATCACAAGAACGTGTCAGGAAGTCATGGACGGTTAGTGATGATGGGGGAAGTGGACAAGCCTGGTCGTGTGACACCAACACACTACTCCACTACTCCATCACTCCACTTTCTCCACTTCCCTCGAGATACGAAGGTTTGGCTAAAATACTTGTATAAATAGGTTCACCGCCCTATTTTCAAACAACAACACAAGTCCATACAATAGAAGCAAGTATTGATATAATCGTATTCAAACACAGGAACTGATAGCTTACATCCTGCCAGCCAGTTCTGCTTTCTGATACAAGTCCTGCATAGCCACCACCTTCACATTCTCAACACCTTCTTCGCTTCCCTCCCTAAGATCAACCCCATCTCCTTCACTTTGTGACCGAAAAAAGTCTGGAACGACCATTTCTTGGTTTAGGCCGGACTTGCACAAATTGATCTCTCGAATCTACAAGCACTCACCGCGCAGTGCATTTGTTTTAGGTTTAGATTCATTCCTCATCCACACCCGAAATTAACAAAATTAGCAGGATTAGTTTTCACCCATAAACAATTGGAGACCACAGTGGGAGGTTGATATCTCGGTTATAAAGTCAATTTCTTCGAATCCAATTCGATTTTGTCAACTTCAAAAAGGGTAGATCTTAGAACCAATTCAATCAACAATTCATTTCAAGATGGTGGAACTTAGGTCTGGATCATCAATCAATTCTGATGGAACTAGTGTGGATAACACTCCCGGTGTCGATGTATCTTCTAGTGGAGTTACCGTGGTCAATACATCTAGTGGAGCCTTCATTTCCACCATCAACGCCAATGTATCAGGGAATATTCCAGTAAGTGTAACACCTCCCGACACCAGAGCCAGGGAAGCCACTAATCCGGCATCTCCTCAAGTGTAACGCCTCCGGTGGTCACCAGAGCAACAAATTTTACCCCTTCATCAGGACGAGGAGCTGGAGGGACGAGAGGAGGACCACCTCCCATTACCATTGCATACTTGATGGAGAAGCAGGAAGTTCTGGATAAGATTCAAACGGATATGGATGCAACTCAGAAAGAGGTACTCACTTTTCTTACATTAACTGATCGATTGCCACAAGAACCGCGACATCCCCTGGAGCCAACAAGGAATGCACTCAACGCACCCGGAGAAGGTACGTCGCGGACCTACATGGACCTGATCAAAGAAGCGACATCAGTTATGAACGGTCCTGTCATGGAGATTCCTACACTTGGGACTGATCCTCACAACGATCCTCCTCAAATCAATAGTCTCACTATGAGCCAGAGGATAGTGGATCAGGAAGCGGTTTCTCTAGTGGAAAGTTTATGCGAACTTTTATACCTCTCAAAGAATCAGCGGGCAGAGTCGTTTTGCTGCGATCAACTAGAAGAAGGTCATAACCGGTCCCTACATGTTACGACACGCATCAAGGATTCAGAGTTCAAGAGGGCCCTTATCGATACATGAGCGTCTTCGAATGTGATTACTCTCAAGACGGCCAAGGTTCGCTTAGGAAAAATTGTTTGGCATCCTACCACAATGGCATACTTTGAAGGAAATTAGACCAGCACATACGGGATCGCCCCTTCAACGTATCACCAATGCCTGAAGACTATGCTGAATAAAGAAGTCATTCGTATTCCTGCAACATTGTCTCCTTACGCACGAATATGCGGAGTGAAACTGTTCAAACATGGGAAGCTCCGCAGGAAGGATCAGACAAAGTCCATTGCAGCCCACTCCCCACGTGGGCGTCAATCCAGGATGAGGACCGACTTGCATCATCGAAGGCTAGGTTACATGATGTATCCTTGCTGACAAGACGTCTCAATTATTCTCTCCGCCCAATGGAATGTTAAAACAACGATGATCCACAAGAAGAAGTGCTAGACACTCCACGACAGCTGCAAGATGGTACCAACTCCACAACTAATGAGCTCGATGATGAGGAATCTCCTAGGCCTATCTCTATCAGCTCGACCCTGTGTAAGCATTCATAAAATCTCCGATCCAAACCGATCAAACAATCTTCGAGGCAATTCATGCGCGAGATCAGGTGTTGCATGGATTCCAGATATTTGAACGAATGCTGCCCCAAGGACGACTTTCCTCTTCCTAACATCGACATGTTAGTAGACGCCACCAGTGGACACGGCATGTTCTCCTTCATGGATGGTTACAACGGCTATAATCAGATAAGGATGTATGAGAATGACGCAAGTAAGGCAACCTTTTGAACTCCTCTTGGAAATTTTTATTATACTGTTATGCCTTTTGGTTTAAGGAATGCCGGTGCAACGTATCAACACGCTATGACGACAATCTTCCACGACATGATACATGAGAAAGTCGAAGAATCGTGGATGTTATAGTAGTCAAATCCAAGACTCAAGCTATCCTCACAATGCCGCTGCCGTGAACCGTGAAGGATCTCCAAAACTTCATGGGAAAGCCTAGACAAGAGTGAGCATATGACATCTTCATATCCACTGAAGCCGACACCTCAAGGGAGTATCCTCAAGAGGATAACGATATCCGCGCTTCATATTTATCAAGATCCGGGAGAATCACTCTATCAGACGATGGTGCATGTCTATCGTGCTTTGTTGGAGAATATGCGCTTTTGGTCATCCTCTGGACTTCGTGAAGTTGTTGAACGCTCATCTACAACAACATCTTCCCTGCTAAAAAGAACCAGTTTCGTTGAAGCAGCAAGAGGAAATTCACCGAGATACAACATCTTGCGCGTCCAACATCACCAACTCCAACTCCGGTACCATATGCATGACTGTCGTAATGGTGAAAAAATTTCCAACATATCCAAAATCTCTGGATACTCGTGGGAAGGGGACTGTCTCCCTATTCTCTATTTCATGAAGAAACGTCAATTAGTGCATGTAGCTATCACGCCCCTCCCTGCCAGTCTCTTCTGATCACAGCTGCTTCCAAGAACTGTTGTTTCTCGTCGATTGATACCATCCAAAGCTTCACTATATCAACAACCATTACGTACAAAAGACCCATCGGCATACAAGATAGAGCCACGTATACCACTCTTGGGGACTGAGGCTCAGCATGAAGTTCCTTCACCGTCAGTCAAGGAATTCTTCAACACGAGAGAGATGGTCAGTCAAGAATCATGGAATTCGCAAGGGTAAATCGAACTGAAGAGGAAGCCACTTCAACGCTCCCTCCAGCAGAAGATGCTTCAAATGGTCTATTCAAGAGCCGCCTCAACGCTTTCTCCGGGACCCACGTTCTCTTTAGAATCCTTCTTCAACACTCTCTCCAGGATCCACCTCAACGTTCGCACCAGAAGCCACTTTAACATCCTCTCGAGCCGTTTCAACACTCAAGCTACATCAATAATCTGCGATCTGGTCAAGTTATCTTTGATGTACTCATTTCTCGACATATGTCTCATCCATCCTTCATGAGGGACCAGCGGAGCATGAAAAACTTTGAAGTCGATTGGAGAAGGGTTATCTTGTGGAATGGATATCTTCATATAGTTGAAAGGGCACGGTGAACAACTCGTCATCAATGTTCGGCATATCATTGAGGCTGTCAACACCTCCTGACTTGGCACAAACATTATCCCCAGAAGACAACTCAACAGGAGTTCTTTTCTTCATTCTACAATAAAAGACAGGAGTTAGTACTTGTATAAAAACGCGTGAGATGTGTAGTCACACACGACAGAACACACATTCACGTTGGAATACAAAAGGCTGGTATTGGGTCCAAATACCGATATTTCTCAAGTTTCAAGTTCGGTGTTGATCAAGTCACAAGTCCGGTATTGCCCAAGTTTCAAGACAGGTGTTGATCAAGCCACAAGTCCGGTATTACCCAAGTTTCAAGACCGGTGTTGATCAAGCCACAAGTCCGGTATTGCCCAAGTTTCAAGACCGGTGTTGATCAAGTCACAAGTCCGGTATAAGTTTCAAGTCCGGTATTAGTTTCAATACCGGTATAAGCTTCAAGTCTGGTATTGGTTTCAAGTCCGGTATTAGTTTCAAGTATGGTATAAGCTTCAAGTCTAGTATTGATCAAAGTCACAAGGATGATATTCGAATAAAACAGGTGCACGCATCAGGGCCGGTTTTCAGTCGAAACATAGGGTCGACGTTTAGTCAGGTACGCGGCGGTCCCACTTGATCCCAACCCCAAATTGGTCGAAGTAGGCACATCCGGCCCCAAGCAAAGCAGACACGCGAAGGGTCCCACTTGATCAGGCACAACCAGCCCCATATTGGTCGAAGCAGGCACAACCGGCCCCAAGCAAAAGCAGGCACGTAGAAAACAGCGGACCCACGTTTAACCGAAGCATGTATATGATGAGTCTCACGTTCAATCAAAGTAGGCACGCAGTGGACCCACATTTAACCGAATCAGGCACATCAATCCCACGTTCGATCAAGCAGGCACAACATCCCACGAATAGGCGTAACAGTTCATCGAAGCAGGCAAGACCGACATCATGCTAGGGGAACACTCACCTGGACGCCTCTTGAACGTGACATGATCCAAGGATAGGATGACCCATCTCTCCTGGTAACATCTAACTTTGTCTCATAAGCTTTGTCTTTAACTGTCACCATCTCATGCCTACCTCATAATAGTGTAACCATTATGCGCTAGGCAAGGGGCTTAATGTTGATGGTGGATTTTCATTTAAGGCTAAGATTGTAAAAGCCAAAAAATTGTGCGCTAACATTTTGTAAAAGACAAATCCATTAATGAGTGATGGATACTCCTTCACTTTATTAATTCACTTAGGATGGAGCATGTGTCAACAATCCCATTCTGTGAATAAAATACGAAATTTATCCAGGTTGGAGCATGTGGAAACAATCCCATATACCCTGTGAATTTCCAGCATTATTAATTAATGCGCGTTGTATTTACTGTACTCATTATCAGTGCGGCATGACGACTTAGTGTTGCTCTCAGCAGAGCAACACGAATCTCCAAGCATTATAATGAAAGCATGTACGAAATACCCATACAGGCTGAACTCTCGGTATGTTATACTAGCCCGATTGAGCCACTCTCGGTGTGTTATACTAGCCCGATTGAGCATCCAGATTGACCGTATCAGTCTGGATATGATCACGACCATCCAACTCCACCAGCATGATTGGATGGCCCAGATCGATTCCATAACCCCCAAGCAGGTATGGAATACCTGTCGAACCAACACGGACCCCGCATGGTCGGCCTCCCTTGGCCTAGCCTTCCAAAACGTCCAAACCATAGAAGTATGGATGGAAAACCCTAAATTAGGGTTTGCAGCACATTATATGTGTCGCAAAACAGCCTCAAGCATCCATCTTCGCAAGTATAGATGGAGGGTGCAGATGTAGATTCAAAGGGCATGGAGTATTTCAATACAATCACCGCAGGCCCGCCTACATACCTGACCAATCGGTCAGGACCAACCATGGTTGGTAATTCCAAATCGTGAGCTTGAATGGAGCATGACGCACGACATTGGAACCCAAAATTAGGGTTTTGAATCACGAACGTCCATCTTCTCCGGCACGAATGAATGGTTCGAGATTAGATCAAAGCAGGTCCGGTCATATCAACATGACCACCGTGGACCCGTCTATCCCCTCACCTGATCGTCCAAGGCATACCATTCCTGGATATCCCCAAATCGTTCGCTCCAATATGCGTGGTCGCACCTCCCAAGCTGCAAACTAATCTCAACCGCTCGATTTCTCCGGACGAATTGGGTGGCTTAGATCGTGTTTTCATGGGACGGTAAGGCATATGTGTGAACACCAGCCTACCACCTACACGTTGGAGTAGTCGACCAAGACCGACCAAGTCTGGTCGTCTTGGAACGCCCGCCCGAAGTTGGTATGGGATACGGCTTTTGCGGCACTGATTTTCTGTCGCAATTCGATCTCGACCACTCAACTTCGCCGGATGAATTGGGTGGCCCAGATCACGTTTTTATGGTACGGTAGGTTTAAGCACCTACACCTTCACGCCATCTACACACATATATGATCGGACATCCCAGAATAGTTTCCTAATCTTGGTTTCGATCAGTGTTAAGAGCAGTGCTTGCGCACCTCCTTTGAAACCCTAATTTCACCAAGTGTCGCGGATGAGTGTCTCAAAGATCATCTCATCCGTCCAACTTCACCAGCTCAGTTATATAGCCCTGGTCAGGAGTTAGTTGGTCAGTGCGGAGTCATGGTGATCACCATCCATCACTCTACCATATTATGTGGTCGGTCAAGGGAGGGTTTGCATGCACAACTTCCAAATCATCACATGAAGTAGGCTGGGCATGAATTTATTACTCTCAAACAACTATGCTTCATACATGCTGAATATACTCAATGCAGTACCTGCATAGTATATACACGATACTTCACAAGTATCAATTTCCTAAATCACGTAGCATTACATGCTATTTTCTGTGGATCCCACAATCCACACACTCGAGACATCAATCATGTCACAAACTGGGGGATACATACTGGGGTATTGGTCTGGAGGTTTACAGCGTGCGGCGCACAACGTTCCATCACAAGAACGTGTCAGGAAGTCATGGACGATTAGTGATGATGGGGGAAGTGGACAAGCCTGGTCGTGTGACACCAACACACTACTCCACTACTCCATCACTCCACTTTCTCCAATTCCCACGAGATACGAAGGTTAGGCTAAAAGACTTGTATAAATAGGTTCTCCCCCCTATTTTCAAACAATAACACAAGTCCAGACAATAAAAGCAAGTGTTGATACAATCGTATTCAAACACAGGAACTGATATCTTACATCATGCCAGCCAGTTCAGCTTTCTTATACAAGTCCTGCATAGCCACCACCTTCACATTCTCAACACCTTTTTCGCTTCCCTCCCTAAGATCAATTCACTTTGTGACCGAAACAAGTCTGGAACGGCCATTTCTTGGTTTAGGCCGGACTTGCACAGATTGATCTCTCGAATCTACAAGCACTCACCGCGCAGTGCATTTGTTTTAGGTTTAGATTGATTTCTCATCCACACCCCAAATTACCAAAATTAGTAGGAATAGTTTTCACCCATAAACAAGATCGACAACTATCATTTGGTGGTACTCTTCAGTATCCAAATATGGTAGTTTTGTTTGACTTGATATGGTTAACTTGTTCAATCCAGATCTTGGAAGATCTAAACCCGATAAAGGAGTTTAATCTATTTTAAACAGAAAAGCCTTTGTCACACTCAACATATATATATCTCATATTGACTTCTTGAGATATAAAACTAGTTACTAAACAGATTAGTCCTTTATTGAGTTCTTAAAGTCTTCAGAGAGACTGAAACAACTTAAGATAATGGACTTTATCTTAGGATTCACATGCGAAGGGAATATTGGTTGTAGGCACATGGATACTGAGGAAACTAGGTAACTAGGGGTAGTTTAGTTGGTCTCAACTATACGAAGTTTGTAGTGTCTTTGTATAGCATCTTAATTATGAGAGTATTCAAAAATGGACTAGATACCCGGGTTTTTCTGCATTTGCGGTTTCCTCGTTAACAAAATCTTATTGTGTTTTTACTTTTACTTTCCGCAATTATAATTATTGGTTTAATTATAACTACAAGTAAATACATTGTACGTTAATCCAAAAACACTTGATACTGATCCTATAGTATATCGGTCTTGTACCGTAACTAATAACTATTATCAAGTGATTGCATTGTATTATCTCGACTTTGTCCATAGATGATCATACAAGGTATCAGTTGATATCGAAAAGATTATGGTGTACTTGGTACCCTCGTAATTTCACATTCCTTCCTCTCTAACCCGTTTAGCTCCATGAAGAAAAGCTAAATCCTTTGTTTTTCTTAACATGAAACTTTGAATATTCCTAACTTAGAAGATTTTTCATCTCATGTATCATTTGTCAATATTATTCCAAACCAGAGTTTAGAGTTGGAGAAATCCAAAATGCATCAAATCAAGTTTAAAGCAATTTAATTAAAGTGAACTCTAAGATATTTTCAGTTTTGGGATATGTCCAACGTATCCAACAAACTGATTTATCTCGTCAGACTGCTTGCACTAGAAATTCAGATATCTCTGGATAAGATTGAGGTCTGAATGGAGGAAGATGTTTTTTCTTGAAAAATTATATTGCATCTTTCCTTCTAGATAAACCACCATTTGGTTGCACATATTTCATCCAAGTTTTTATTCCCTGCAAGCCACATCTCATAATGATATTGGAAAGTTATATTGTTCACATTTGTAAAAACTCCACCAGTGGAAGGTGGAAACATCCAAATAGACTTGGAAAACCAACATTAAAAGAAAAGATGATGCACAAATTCAGGGCTATTGTTACAAAAGATGCACATGTTATCTATTGTATCTATGTAATTCCCTAGGATTTGGTTAACATGAAAATCACTATTGATATACTTTCATACAAAATGTTTGATTCTTTGTGGCATTCCTGATTTCCATAATTTTCCCCTGATCTCGCTTTATCTTGTTCACAATTATGTATGTCATATAATCTATCATATAATGATTCACAACAAAGATGCCATTCTAGTTAACATCCATCTAGGTTTATTCGGTTCTAAGACATTATTTGAATCTGTTAAATATTAAATAAACAATAACATGAGGAAAAGAGGATGTGATCAAATTTTGGTTCCACTTATTCATATCATATGGATCAAATTTGATACACGTGTTAACGAATTGTTTCTTTCGGAATATGGTTGATCTAGAGTGCAATATAACCAAACCCAATATTTCGATTAGAAATATGTATGGACAACCCCGAGTCACTTTCTAGAGAATCAACTAGACTCAATCAATAGAAAATATCTCAAGGAGTTATTATCTCAATCTCTCAATTTGATTTACTCAACCAAATACAATATGCGAGTCTTTATCAAAGAGAGATAACTTGGATGGTACCAAAGACCAATATCCAAGTGTCAATCAATTTAAATCAACAACCAATAAGGTCGGATATTCTAATTGATTGAACTACGCACAACCTGTATTATTTCAATTATATAAAAATATATTGCGTAAATAATAACACATACACCATAATTTTGTTAATGAGGAAACCACAAATGCAGAAAAACCTCGGGACCTAGTCCAGATTAAACATACACTGTATTAAGCCGCTACAGACATTAGCCTACTCCAAATTAACTTCGGTCTGGACTGTAGTTGAACCCTAATCAATCTCACATTGATCCATGGTACAATTATGCTCCTACGCCTCTGATCCCAGTAGGATACTATACACTTGATTCCCTTAGATGATCTCACCCACAATCAAGAGTTTCTACGACCCAAAGTCGAAGACTTTAATAAAAAAATCTGTCTCAAACAAATAAGTCTATAAGATAGATAAATTCGTATCCCACGAATAAACCTATGAGTTTTGTTTCGTATTTTTATAAATCAAGGTGAACATGAACCAATAAATAAAACCAGACTTATATTCCCGAATAACAGCTCAGTTTTATCAATCACCTCACAATAGTCTTAATCGAAGCAGCGAAAAAAGATATTGTGGAATCACAAACGATAAGACGAAGATGTTTGTGATTAATTTTATATCTTTCATATCGGAGATAGAAATATGAAGCCAATTATTACAATTGTACTCGTACGATATAAACATCAAGATCAGATCACACAACTACAAGAAAAGTAGTATCGGTCTGGCTTCACAATCCCAATGAAGTCTTTAAGTCGTTAACCTAGTTTTAGAAGAAGAAAACCAAAGGTTAAAGGAGAATCAACTCTAGCTTAGAAAAATAGTATCACATAGAATGTGTGGGGATTAGGTTTCCCAGTTGCTAGATTTCTCCCTTATATAGTCTTTCAAATCAGGGTTTGCAATCAATGTTAGCTTGGTAACAAAGCATTCAATATTCACCGTTAGATGAAAACCTGATTAGATTCAAGATAATATTTCTCAACCGTTAGATCGAAAACTTAGCTTGTCATACACACATGTACTTGACGATTTTGGGTTTTTGTAACCGTACCCAAACGTGTACAATAGTTGGTTCAATAATAGTTGACCAAATGGTTAACCAAATGTTAACTTTCATTTCAACCATATTCTTTTTCACCATAACTAGTCCAAATGACTCAAATGAACTAGTTAGAGAGTTGTTCAATTGCTATGAGATCTCATGTACTACACAAGACACAATTGAAGCAAAAACGATGTGATTCACTCGAATAAATTCATGAACTATAAATCCACGGTTTGCAATAGAATTCCTTAGTTTATTAAGATAAGTTCACAAACATCGTTTTTACACATAACCAGTACGCGAACTCAAGTTAACCGGTTGGAGTTCACAAACTCTAGCATAAATTATCGGGTTCGAGAATTTCCATCAGTTCGCTGACTGAAACCGAGCTGCAACTCTAGAAGAAATTTCCGGGTTCGAGAACTACGCACGTTCGTTGTTTGAGTTCGCGGACTAAGTTGGCTGCTCAAGTTCCGGTTTCACTTGATCAACAAAGTTCGCAAACTTCGGTTCAAGTGCTAAGGACTTATACATATATGTGTTACAACAACAATGTTTATATCCCCCAATGTTTATATTATCTAAACTCTCATTTCAATCAATGAAAATTCTCAGAGGGCGTATATAGTTGTTATTCACAAACTATTTTTCGTCAGAGCGATTTCCAAAATGATTGAAACATAACATGACTTTCATCACTAGGTAAAGATGAACTTGGCTAAAGATAAAGCTTTATCAACACATATTTCTAGAAATAGATAAGCGAGATATACTCAGCTCGAAATATCACATGTGTATATTCTTAGTCTATATAGTAATACGACTTTTGTCTCAAGATAGGAGATAAAGTATATAAACTTTTGAGTGATAGATAAGTTCAAGTCTCCACATACCTTTTAGTCGATGAAGATCCACTGGTTCCTTGAGTAGTCCTTCGTCTTGTATGATGATTTCCATGGAGTTCTTGAGCTCAACTACACTTTCTATCCTAGTCCGATACCTTAGCTATAGTAGACTAGAAATCAAGACTTTATAGTTTTGATCACTAACATTGACAAACATGCTTGAGATGGCAACACATGCGAGTTCGCCCGAGAAATGCTCTAACAATCTCCCCTTTTGTTAATTTTAGTGGAAAAACTATTAATACATATGGAATACAAAAAATATATAAATAAACTTTGTAGCTCCTATTCCACGTGTCTAATCTTCAACAATACTCGAAATCTTCGTCACTTCTAAGTAGTCCAATGATCCCAAAGGTTGTAAGTTTAGCATCATCGTTGTTAAAAATCCGTAGCTATAACAATGAGAAAAGCATCGGTTCTCAATCACTGTTATACATTGTCATAATATTATTACACAGCGTCAAAATCTAATTGCATCACAACTTCAACAACAATACTATGGTGATACTTCACTCCCCCTTAGTCAATACTCCATCTCACATGGAAACAACCCCCCCTTACATAATGATCCGAAAACCATATGTATTTGTAGTGTGAACTACATATTAATTCTCCCCATTTTTGTCAATAAAATTGGCAAAGGTACAAGAACGGGATCCTAATGAAATTTTCGTAAGAGACATTTCATGACCAAAGGTAAATGTATATCATCTTGTTTAGATCCAATCATAAAGCCGAAGCTAAATGCATTCATCAAGGAGTTTATAAAGACGCAAGATAACCCCTATATTATTCCACAGACGCACTCCCCACATATATTTGGCAATTAAGCACAAGTTCAAAAGAACTCTCCCCCATAATATGTCATTCCCAAAGGAACAACAAGAGCGACCTTAATTTCAAGAGAAAAGAAGGATTTCTTTAGACTCAACAAATTACATACAAGTATGAATTTGGAATCCAACAAGAAATATTCAATCATATTAACCCAAGCGAAACAAGATTAATTTGACTAAATATGCTCAACACAAGTAAACTTATGGAGAATTAATAACTCGATTAGATTATTCACAAGTACACCCATAATTAATCTAATGAGATACACAATTAAACTAATCACAAAAGTAATCAATTCAATCGTCGATACTCACATAAGAAAATCTATGGAGCGATGACTAAGTTAATCATAATAACCAATCATGCTCAACATGAGAAAACCCTTACGGAGTCATAACTAAATAATCACACATGATGATTAATTTAGTCCAAAATACTCGACGTAAAGTACCTTACGGAACACAACTAAGCTAATCACAAAAAATAATCAACTTGGTTGTCTAATGCTCAACATAAGTCACAATACAGAGAGTCACAATAATACACACAAGATAGATCAGGAAAGATCAATTACTGCGGAATTAACAAGGATTCATTCTATGTTTCCATCACCATTTGCACAATGACATACAATAGACATAATCCTTGAATCACAAAATATTTTAACCTATCTTACATCAATAATTGACAATATAGGCTTAACTTTTGTGTTTTGCCAAAAGTCTATTCATTCTTTTTGTAGTTGTAGGAATTCCTACACCACACCCCACATAAGAATCCACAATTATCAACACATATTTGTGGATTAAGAACAACACTTTTATTGATTAATTCTCAGAAATGTTACAAGAAATTAAAGAAATCAAGAATAAAATCGCTCACAAGACTTTCTCAACACTCTAAAAATTATCTCCCTTCTCAAGATTACTCACCCCCTATATATAGGGTATTACATAATGGATGACAACTCATAGACAGCTAAGCTATCCCTTAATTTCGGATTTAACTTGCGATATCTTCGCGAGTGCAATAATGTTAATCTCGAAAACACTCTAATCTTCACAGGATCTTTAAGTTTTCTTCATGTTTCTACCATCATTATTTGTTGCGTCGTTCTTTTAATCTTTTCTGCGACGCTCGCCAGTGTCTTTAGTGAGAATTTCGCAAGAATGTTCTTGCTGCGATATTCTAATCCAACATCTTGCCTCTTCTCATGTATTTTCTGCCAAGTAGAGAATATCATGAGAAATTACTCTTTAAAATATCGCAACTGTTTATCTTTCCATATTCTTCTTCCGACAGGATTCCATGAATCACGCTTAATTATCTACACGTGTTGAATATTCTTTCTTCCACCGACACGTCTAACCGGTCATCTTTTCCCCCTATTTAAGGGATATTTTGGAAAGATAATTATCTTCTTTCACTTCTTCTTCGTCTTTACCTTCTCTGTTATGCAAATCTTCATCGTCTGTGATTTTATTTTTTATCAAGTTCATCTTCTTGTTGTTGTTCTTCCTTATATTCATGGAGTCCACAAGGTTAATTTTCTTTCTGCTACTGTTAGTTTTTGCTGAAACTGATTTTATTTTCCTGGAATCATCTTATTTGTTTGTTCTTCATATAATTCCCATATTGCTTGTTATTTCAGCAAAAACACTTCTGGTTTGAGAATTACAATCCAAAACCCTAATAATTCCCAGAATTCACCACCCAAAGAGGGTGCGAGAAGGAGAAAGTCTGCGAATAACAAGGTAGTAAGAAACACTATTTTTTCAAATAACAATATTGTTGCCTCTATTTATTATCTTGATTGTCATTCGCAGGATGGTGGAAATTCCAATAGGCCTCCTAAGAAACCTCGTCAATAAAAGAATCAACCAAAGATTGTTGAAACTGCTATTCTTTTCCATGCTCTTGGTTACGTACCCTTTTCTTCTTCATCTTCGCATAGTAATCCTCTCCTCTCACAAAATGTACTTTTTCCCTCTAGCTCCGAGAGTATCGCAATAAACTCTACTGTCTTACCTTCTGCTGCGAGCAAGTTCCTTCTTCTCCTATAGCCAATTCTCCTCAGATTAATGTCATTCCAAGCCCTATTGTTAGTTTTCCTCAAACTTCTCCTCTCGCTGATATCTCTCTTGTGAAGGATGATAATCAACTTTCTATTATATCTACTACTTCACCTGAATCTTTTCCTTTTTCGCAAGAAGTTGTGAATGGGATAAATATTGCTTTTAAGGCTCTGGTTGATATCTTGGATGATGTTAAGAGATCTTCTGTTGATCCTATTAAGTCTAGCATCTACGGGATTTTAAGTGGATATTTTGGTTCTGATAAGATGGATTCACAAGCATCCAGGGAGAAAAATTTGAATTCTTGAAAGAAACTATCCAAGCCAAGACTCTAGAATGTGATACTTTTCTTCTTGAAAACCAAAAGATGGAGAATATCTCACTTGACTGCGAGCTTCTTCGCAGAAAGAACGATGAATTAAAAAGTATAATCTTCTTTATTTTCTTATAAATAATTTTGTCAATTCCCTTTTTAATTTTCTTAAAATCTTTTGTTCGCACATTAAGACTTAAACCAGGAACGATTCTTGGAAAGATTTCAATTTGAATCTGCTGCTGAAGAAGCCCGCGCTGATAGAGACACTTGGATGGATCAATATAATCAATTAGACAATCTTCACACTTACTCCATTGATCATATAAATAATCTCACTGCAGAAAATGCTCAATTAGTGCAGGAGCTCAATTTATTAAGTAGTGAAATATCTCGAATCTCTTATTCTCTAACCAAAGCTAACTTGGCGATGGAAACTTTATCAGATAAAAACAAAACCTTATCTAAGATAACCGGGATTTGTCAAGTAAAATAGTGATATACTCGCAAAAATTAATTACCCTTCAAAGAGTGTGCGATAATCAAGAACAATCTCTTCATTCACTGAAAAATGAACTTAAAGAGATAACTGAATCATCCATTGCTGAGAAAAATGCACTTATGCAAGGTAGAATAGTTTTAAGTGCAAAAGAAAATCAGCTCCAAGAAGAATACACCAAATTAGAAGAATCATATTCCTCTCTCGCGAAAGAAAACTCTTTTCTTCATTCTAAAGAAAAGAATCTAAGATCTCGCCTGAAGGGTTTAGTTGGAGATAACTTTGATGATGCAATGAACCAATGGGAGAATAACTTATTTGCCTTAATTTAAAATCTAATTTCACAAAAGGAAAGTAGTCATTTAGACTACCTCAATCATTCTTCCTCTGCTTAATTTTTCTTGTGATTTTCTTGTTGCGAATTCCTCATTTTATAACCTTTTTTTTTTATTTCTTTGACCACGCAGAATCTGAGAGAAAGCTTCAGTCTTCTGTTAATACTCTGGATTCTAAACTTGTTGTGATACAAAAGGAAAATGCTTCTCTTGCTACTCATTTTTCCCGTTTTCACGATTGAACAGAAAGAGAATATAATTACCTTGCTTATTTCAAGGATATGGAGATTAGAAACCGGGATAAATCTTTCCTTCGCCAACTTCATATACAAGCTCAAGTTCTTGTTAATGATATTCTAATGTCTAACTCTCTTCCCCCAATGACATTTAAACCTTTGGAAGTAGATGCTGATGAAATTCCTCGTCCTGCTGACAATGACTTTGGCTATGAGACATGCGAAGAAGAAAAAGAGGAAGAAGTAGAAAATCCTCTTAAAGAAGCAGCTACTAGTGAGAAAACAACTGCTGATGATCAATCAAATGAAGAAGATGCTAGAGTCAACCATGATAAAGGTTATACTGGTGAAAGCGAGAAAACTTGCGAGGGTGACAGAGCTGGTGAAAATGATAAAGCTGGCGAAGTTAATATTGAAACTTAAGCTTTAGTATCACTCTTTTGAACTACATCTTCTCCTCCTCTTTTTTGTGAACAATGTATTTTATTCTCCTTGGGATTTAATTATTCTTCTAACTTTTTAAATATTTACAAGGAAGATAATGATATTTCGTTTATTGATTCCCATACTTGCCTCTCATTATCTTTCTTGGAATGAATCCATGTGACGTCTGAAGAAGTATCAAGAAGTATGAAGTATGCATTCTTGAAGTATAAAATATTCTGTGATAAGAAGTATAAAGTATCCATCCTTGATCGGACTATATGAAGTATAAGAAGAAATAAATATCGCTCCAATTTCTGCGAATTTCTGAATTACTATGCGACATTTTGAATAATCTGCGAATAGTATTACGAATAGTGCTGCGAATAGTATCTTGAGAAATTATGATTATTATTCTCATTATCTTTCTGGCAATGAATCTTATTTTTCCTTCCTAGTTAAAGGTCTTATTTTTCCAATTTTTGTTTTTGCGACAAAATCGAAGGACGTCCTTTCATTCACATGTAAAGACCCATTGATCTTGCATTATCCGTGTTTTGTCAATTTGTTGCGACAATATGACAGGCCTAAATATTCTTGCGAATATAAAGCCCCATGATATTGTCGTCTTGCGATGAAATCGCAGGACGCCTTTACACTTTCATGCAATGACCCATTGATTTCATCTTATCTCATATCTTGGCTTTTTACCTATGTATATATTTGTTGCACAAATATGACAAGCCTTAATACTCTTGCGAGCAAGAAGTCTCATGACATTTGCGTCTTAAGAAACTTATCATCTCCCTAATGGAGGGTTCCGCCCTTATATCCCACCTGGTTGATCCTTTAAGGAGGCGTACATCGGCCATACAAGACTAGCTCCTCCCATACGGATTTACCAACAACCAGTTGTTTTCGCAGCCTCTTATCCTTTTTGCCTATATGTCTTATAGTTACTAGACTGCACCCTAAGTGGGGTTTTCTTCAGGACGAGTGCGTCATAGTCAAGACTTTCCAGGGTAGGTTCATCCGCCCTAGGCACTCTTGGCTCAATCGTGTACCGCGGCGCCTTGATCATATTATGTACTCCTTAAAAGAGATCCTCGGTCTTCCAACCAGGGTATAACCTTATATATATAGTTGGAAATCCAAAGTACCTCTCCCGGATAGGCTTTCTTGAGCCCCACATCTCCATGACTCAAGTTCCATTAGTGGTATAACCTTATCCTTGAGCCATGCAACCAGATACCCCCTTAAATGACGTACTTTAGGTCTTGCGAAATTTTATTCGCGAACTAAGGTGTACGCCATAAAGGTTCGTCCCATTCTGCGAAATTTTATTCGCGTTTCTTGCGATATTCTCGCATATTCTTATTCTGTTTTGATTTTGAATGTTCTCGCAATAATTTATTCAGCAAAGTTTTGTTCACCTTCACTATCTGACAATAATCATTATAATCTCATTCTCAAAAATCCTTATTGGTAATACTTCTTTAGATATAATCTATTTCATGGTCTACTGAGTCTTTAGACGACATCTTTTCCCTCTGGATCCATCAATTTATATTCCCCTGTTCCAACTATCTCTTTAATGATATATGGTCCATCCCATTTTCTCGCCAATTTACCACCATTTTCTCGCCGGTAACCTGGTGTTTCTCGCAGCACTAAATCACCTGGTTGGAATTCACGTTTGTTGTACTCGCGAGCTAGTCTTTGATGATAATTTTCCATATGTTGTAAAGCCTTTTCTCTCTTCTCTTCCAATTTATCAAGTTTATTTAGAATCATTCCAGCACTAAGATTCTTCTCCCAAGCCTGTCTTTTTGTTGTAGGAATAGTAACATCTGTTGGTAATACTGCTTCAACACCATATGTTAAACAAAAAGGTGTCATCCCCGTTGCTTCTCTTCTAGTTGTGTCGTAAGCCCAGACTGCATTATGGATCTGTTCACACCATGCTCTATGGTATCCTTCTAGATTATTTTTTAAGATGTCTACGATTGTCTTATTAGTTGCCTCAGCCTGACCATTAGCTTGTGGGTATAAAGGAGTAGATTTTCCACATCTTATCTTAAATGCATTGAGTAGTAGTTTTATATTCTGCCCCTCAAACTGCTTTCCATTATCAGACACCAACTGTGCTGGAATTCCAAATCTGCAAATAATATTTTCAAATATAAATGTAAATATATCTTTGTCGCGGATATGTTGTACTGCTTTTACTTCTGCCCATTTTGTGAAGTAATCTGTTGTGACAATTAAGTATCTCTTTTGCCCTGATCCTGGTACAAATGGCCCCACAATATCTAAGCCCCATTTTCCAAAAGGCCACACACTTGTTGAAGATGATAATGGTGCCCCTGGTGCATGTATCTTTCTTCCATGTCGCTGGAAACCTTTGCAATGTCTTGACAGTTGTTTCGTATCTTCATGAATATACGACCAGTAATAGCCTTGCATTTTAGTTATGTATGCCAAAGATCTCCCTACGCTGTGATTACCAGCATCCCCACTATGCAACATTTTTAGCACCTTTTCTTATTCTTCCCTTGTAAAGCATCTAAGTGATGGCCCATTGAAAGATTTGCGATATAATACTCCATCTCTTAATTCATAATTTGTTTCACGACTTTTCAACTTGTGTGCTTCTAATCTGTTTCTTGGTATTTCTCCTCTCGCCAAATATGCATGGAGCTCTGCTCGCCAATCTGCAATATTCCCTCTTGGTTCTTCTTCGCCACTTTCTATCATCATTACATTTTCTTCTTCTTCTTCTTTATTAATTGAAGGTGATATAAGTGTTTGAATTTTTATGCACCTCGCAGTTGGATCTGTCATCATACTTGAAATGAAAGCATAAGCGTCTGCGAGTCTATTGTCCTTCCTTGATATGTGTCTCCATCTTATTTGAGGAATTTTCGCAGACAAATCTTCAACAAGTTTTTTGTATTTCTTCAAAGATGGTTCATTTGTAGTGTATTCTCCTGTTATCTAGCAAATAACTAGCTGCGAGTCACTCGTAATTCTGGCATTCTCCAATTTCATTTCTACTGCGAATTTTAGGGCATGTATTACTGCTTCATATTCTGTTTCATTATTAGTGGATGAAAATTCCAATCTAAATGAGAAAGCCATTTTTGCTCCTTCTGACGAGATTAAGACAATCCCAATTCCATTACCTTCTCCATTTGAGGATCCATCTACCAGTATTTCCCATCTATTCGGTTCTGTTAATAAGTCTTTTGGATCTCCATGCTCTTCTTGTATATCCATCATATCCTCTACTGCTTCATCATCTTCTATAGGAAATTCTGCCAAAAAGTCTGCTACAACTTGCGATTTTGTTGAAGATAAAACTTCATATTTGTTTTCAAAATGACCAACTTGCGCATTCCACCTTTCGACTCTGCCTGACCTCTTTGATTTTTTCATCACTGACTCAATTGGTACTTTTGTAATTAACACTTTGATTTTATGTGCTTGAAAATATATACAAAGTTTAAATGTTTCATAAACCAATGCTAGAATCAGTTTTTCAATCTTTGAGTAATTTCTTTCTGCTGCATTAAACGTTTTACTGATGTAACAGATTGGTTTTTCCACTCCTGCATCTACTCGCAACAATACTGCACTCAATGCATGCGAAGTTGTCGCAAGATAAATTAATAACTCTTCTCATGGTTCTGCTTTTTGCATAATAGATATATTTATCAGATATTCTTTTATCCCTTGAAAAGCTTTTTCACATTCATCCGTCCATTTGAACTTTGTCCCCTTTTTAAGAATATTGAAGAAATGTTTGCACTTGTCTGATGATCGCGAAATAAACCTTCCTAGCGAGGCTAAGAGTCCATTTAATTTCTGCACATCTTTCACTGTCGCAGGAGTTGGCATATCGTGAACTGCTTGTACTTTCCCTGGATCAACTTGTATCCCTTCTTTTGATACAATGTAACCTAAATTTTTTCCCGATGCAACTCCAAAGACACACTTTTCAGGATTCACCATAATGTTAAATTGCCGCATTTGATCAAAAATCGCCTTCAAATCTTGCGTATGGTTCTTAGCTTCCTTGATTTTTATTAACATGTCATCTACATACACCTCTAATGTTTTATGTATCCATTTCACAAATACCTTCTCCACCATTTGTTGATATGTTTCTCCTGCATTTCACAACCCAAATGGCATTTTTGTATAACAATACAATCCTCTTGGAGAAAAAAATGCAGTATGCTCTTGATCTTCTTCAGCCAGTGGAATTTGATTATAGCCTTTATACCCATCCAATGGAGATATTCTTTCATTTCCCGTTGCTGATTCAACCATTTGAGGAATATCTGGTAATGGAAAATTATCTTTTGGACAAGCTTTGTTTAAATCAGTAAAGTCTATACAAATTATTATCCCTTTGTTTTTCTTTGGGACCACCACCATATTTGTTATCCATTCCAGATATTTTTCTTGCCTTATAATTCCTGCATCAAGCATCTTATGTAATTCTTCTTCTATTTTAGGATGATAGGTTGTCGCAATTTTTCTTATTATCTGTTTAAATGGTCTCGCATCTTTGTTAATTTCCAATTTATGACATGCAACTGATGGATCTATTCCAGGTACCTCATCCATATTTCACACAAAGATATCTTTATACTATCGCAAGAGATTTACGGTTCTCGCTTCTTCATCCGCGCCCATCTTAGTTCCTATTTTTAGCATTTTAGGTTCTTCTTCAGTCCCAATGTTTATTTCTTTTATTGGTTCCGCTGCAGTATACATTGCTTCAGGTTCTCCCATTGGTGTTGGCTCTTTTATAATTATCGCAGGTTTACCTTCTTCTTGCGAGATTTCGCTAGATATTCCTTTTCCTTCTTCTGCTATGATCATATAAATTCTAAATTCTTCTTCTTTATTTGCCTCTTTTGCTATTTTTCTGCGAATCTTTCGCTATTTTGTGTGTCCTTCATAATTCTTCACTTCAATTTGATTGCATAATCTAGCAATTTTTAACATCTCCTTTAATTTCTCCAATTCCACTTGGCATAGGAAATTTAATGCATTGATGTAATGTTGACGCTACAACCTCAATTGCATGTATCCATGGTCTTCCCAATAGCATGTTATTTGGAGATTCCATATCCACCACACAAAGTGTTACTTGTGTTTCAATTTCCCCTAATGGAATTCACACCACTATTTCTCCTTTAGGTTTGGTTATAGATTTTCCAAAACCATGAATGTGATAAGTTGAACAAGACATTTCTTCATATTTATATCCCATTCTCTTAAATGTATGATAAAACATTATATCAACCGAACTTCCAGCATCCACCAAAGTCCTGGTCACAGCCCATTCTTCCGTGGATTTAGTTAATTTTCCCTTTTACTTTCGTGTAGCTGTTACTGTGATTACCAAAGGAGATGTATGATTCACATTTTCTTCTGATACTTCTACTGCTGTGAACATAATTTTCTGCTTTTCCCAATCCTTAAGAGGTGATTGTTTTTCCACTGTCATAATCTTCTTTCCTTCAAAATCTCATTTATGTAATCTTCCTCTCATATTTTTATGAAATTCGTCAATCATCGTTTATGTGATTACAATACATTCCAACTTCCTTTTATTTCCATTGATCTTGATTACTCTTCTTCCTTCATCCGATTTGTTGTTTTCTTCTATCATTTTCTTGATTTGAACAATCTTCACCACAATTTTCACAAATTTTCCCTTTCAATCCCTGTTTCGGGCGCCAAAAATGTAGTTGCAGGAATTCCTACACTACACCCAACATACGAATCCACAATTATCAACACATATTTGTAGATTAAGAACAACACTTTTATTGATTAATTCTCAGAAATGTTATAAGAAATGGAAGAAATCAAGAATACAATGCTCACAAGACTTTCTCAACACTCTAAAAATTATCTCCCTTCTCAAGATTACTCATCCCCTATATATAGGGTATTACATAATGGATGACAGCTCATAGACAGCTAAGCTATCCCTTAATTTCGGATTTAACTTGCGATATCTTCGCGAGTGCAATAATGTTAATCTCGCAAACACTCTAATCTTCGCAGGATCTTTAAGTTTTCTTCATGTTTCTACCATCGTTATTTATTGCATCGTTCTTTTAATATTTTATGCGACGCTCGCCAGTGTCTTTAGTGAGAATTTCGCAAGAATGTTCTTGCTGCAATATTCTGATCCTACACTTTTATCAATATTTGCATATCAATTCACGAACGACTTTACTTTTGACAAAATATGGGACAATCAAGTTCACGGACGTAAACACACATATCCCATCACAATATTACAATATATAAAACCATGAAGATTAATACTGCAAAAATCATCTTCCAAACCAACTTTAGAATAAATCTAAAAATATTGCAAAATGAAAACGTTGGACATAGATATGTGAAATCACAATAATTTCTATTCCAAACTCTAGTAATCCTTCCCAAAAACAAGAGTAAATTCTCATAAGAAGTTTCCTAGGCATCAAGACAAACTCGTAATGCACATATAAGATGATTTTTCCTTAGAGGGTAGAATCAATCTTTTTCGCCCGGATTTACACCAATAATAACTACCAAAGGCGTATAAAAAGATTTTCCAACAACACTCTTGTAAAAGCTACAAAATAGCTTAGAAAAATAGTACTCCAAGAATCCAAGTGCCCAAGTTTAAGAGAAGTGGAACAAGTGCAACGAAACAGAGCAAAATACTCAAAAACAAGAGACAGGACAAATACCAATCTTAACTCATCCAAATTCAATATTTCTCATCTCCATTTTGAAGAGAATTCAAAGAGGAAGAGAGTGCAAAAAGAATAAGGTCATTTCGAGTTCGGACGAAGAAATTTGTGGCCAAGAAAAGTTTACTGAATATCGACGTCTACAGGCAAGTATGCATACGGGTTTGCAAACGAATTTTCATAACTTTGAGCAGTTTGCAAACTGGGTTTGCGAACTTAAACCCCTGGATTTTGATTTTAAAAGATGTTATGCATACTTGGTATGTCTACCATGAAGTCCAGACATCCCGAACTATTATTTTCAAACCTACACATATAAGAACCTTAAACAAAGATCAAGTTAGGTAAAAATGAATGATAATCAAGGTATATGGATTATTATAATTACTCAAACAAGTAATAAAAACATAAAACTTGCTCAAGTTTATAGACATACCTTTTTTGAAGAATCCAATCGACTTATCGAACATAATCTGTGTGCCCCAATTCTCATGCTTTCCTCACCGTATTGGGCATTCCTTGGTGAGAATGCACTAACAACACATTCATATTGTGTTGAGGTGAACAATATCTTGCTCACCACAAGTGATTTTTTGATTATCATGAAAGAGATCACTTTTTAGAACCTTTCACATCCAAATCCTTCTTTCCAAAGAACTTTTAAAGTTCCAACATCATGGATACTGCCTTTTCCATGGTTATGGAATTTTCTGGGAGATCATTCCTTTTCACACTCAAAACCTCATCGACTTTCTTTGGTATCCACTTCTGAGTGCGTTTAGGAACAACCGAAACTTTCTTCCCATTACTTTCTTCTAGATTTCTCGAGAGAGAATTGGATTGACTATTCCTTTGCAAGTTAGTCTTTCTCCAATTGGGAGCATCGGATATTGTCTTCGTCTTTACGAAGTTATCCTTTTGATAACCATTACGATTTTGAAAAGGCTTCATATGACGTTTATAGGAAAATCTAGGTTGATCACAGTACTGATTCCTTTGCCTAAAGGTTAGACAGTTACAACCTGTAATGTTAAGGGGATTAGTCTTAACATATGATTTTGGTTTCACAACTTCTTATGATGCCCAAACAAGGACATCATGAAGTTTCTCATCCCTTATACGAAAACGACATCTCCTTTCCAAGTGACCTTTATTTCCACAATAGTGGAAAACATAAGGAATGTTCTTACCTCGATATGTGTGTGCTGACTTTGGAGGTTGATATACTTTTCTCTTTAGAACTTTAACTTCCGGTGAAGGTATTTCACTTTTTCCTTCAGTGGAAACCTTTTGTGGAGAAGAATCACTAGCCTTGACAAATTTTACCCCTTTGCTAATGCTTGGAGCATCTATTCCCTTATAGCCCAATCCTCGTGTATCACGATAATTTTTACTTTCTCCTAGCATAGTGGTTAATTTTCTTGAACTAGTGTTGAACTTTTTCAAGTCATCTTCCAACATCTTGATTTTATCAAGAGCAGCAGCTAAATCAGCCTCAAGGCATTTTTCTCGAGCGATAAAAGCGCTTTCTCTGTCATCAAAACTTGCTTGCTGAGAGTTAATCCTTCCTTTAGTTTCTGCAAGTTTCTCTTCCAACAAGAAGTATTTTTGATATACACGATCACATTCAAGTGACTTTCTACTCAGGTTTTTCTCGGTATCTTTGAGGACTGCTTCGCAAGAGCGATTTTGACCATAAAGATCACCGTAGATCCTTTTCAGTTTCTTATTTTCTAGACATATAGGAGTCAGAAGAGATGTGACATGAGAAGTTGTAATTTTCTTCATTTTCAACGAATCCAAAAACTTATCATAATCTGAGACTTCCTCATCAAAATCTCTATCAATATCTGAATCACCTTCATCAGAAAGTTCATCCAACTATTCTTCTAGGAGTGTTTCCCAATCAACAGTTTTTACATCAAGAGAATGTTTAGATATTAACTTAGATGTGACAGTTATCTCAGGTGAATCCAAGCTTTCAGAATCATCTGGTACTTTCTGAACTTGTACGTTATTAGAGATAGACTAGTCCATAAATTCAGATCCCTACAAACACAGACTTGTAAGGTCTTTAACGTGTTTGCATGCTCTGATACCAATTGAAAAAACGGGGGTCTAACAACCACACCCAATATTTCGATTAGCAATCTGTATGGACAACTCCGAGTCACTTTCTAGAGAATCAACTAGACTCAATCAATAGAAAATATCTCAAGGAGTTATTATCTCAATCTCTCAATTTGATTACTCAAGAAAATACAATATGCGAGTCTTAATAAAAGAGAGATAACTTGGATGGTACCAAAGACCAATATCCAAGTGTCAATCAATTTAAATCAATAACCAATAAGGTCGGATATTCTAATTGATTGAACTACGCACAACCTGTATTATTTCAATTATATAAAAATATAATGCGGAAAAAAAATAATACAGACACCAGAATTTTGTTAACAAGGAAACCTCAAATGCAGAAAAACCCATGGACCTAGTCCAGATTAAACATACATTGTATTAAGCCTCTACAGAAACTAGCCTACTCCAGATTAACTTGAACCCCAATCAATCTCACACTGATCCAAGGTACAGTTATGCTCCTACGCATATGATCCTAGTAGGATATTGTGCACTTGATTCTCTTAGATGATCTCACCCACAACCAAGAGTTGCTACGACCCAAAGTCGAAGACTTTAATAAATAAATCTGTCTCACACAGAAAAGTCTACAAGATAGATAAATTCGTCTACCACGAATAAACCTATCAGTTTTGTTCCGTCTTTTGATAAATCAAGGTGAACATGAACCAATCAATAAAACCAGACTTAATTATATTCCCGAAGAACAACTCAGTTTTATCAATCACCTCACAATAGTCTTAATCGACACAGCGAAAAAAGATATTGTGGAATCACAAACGATAAGACGAAGATGTTTGTGATTACTTTTATATCTTGCCTATCGGAGATAGAAATATCAAGCCAATTATTACAATTGTACTCGTACGATAAAAATAACAAGATCAGATCACACAACTACAAGAAAATTAGTATCGGTCTAGCTTCACAATCCCAATGAAGTCTTTAAGTCATTAACCTAGTTTTAGAAGAAGAAAAGCTAGTATCACACAGAATGTGTGGGGATTAGGTTTCCCAGTTGCTAGAGTTCTCCCTTATATAGTCTTTCAAATCAGGGTTTGCAATCAATGTTAGCTTGGTAACAAAGCATTCAATAATCACCGTTAGATGAAAACCAGATTAGATTCAAGCTAATATTTCTCAACCGTTAGATCGGAAACTTAGCTTGTCATACACACATGTACTTGACGATTTTGGGTTTGTGTAACCGTACCCAAACGTGTACAATAGTTGGTTCAATACTAGTTAATCAAATGGTTATCCAAATGATAACTTTCATATCAACCATATTCTTCTTCACCATAACTAGTCCAAATGACTCAAATGAACTAGTTAGAGAGTTTTTCAATTTCTATGAGATATCATGTACTACAAAAGACACAATTGAAGCAAAAACGATGTGATTCACTCGAATCGATTCATGAACTATAAAGCCACGGTTTGAAATAACATTCCTTAGTTTATTAAGATAAGTTCACAAACATTTTTTTTTGACATAACCCCTTAAGTTCGCGGACTCAAGTTAACCGGTTGGAGTTCACAAACTCCAGTAGAAATTCTCGGGTTCGAGAACTTCCGTCAGTTCATGGACTGAGTTTGTGGACTGAAACCGAGCTACAACTCTAGCAAAAATTCTCGTGTTCGAGAAATACGCACGTTCGCGGACTGAGTTGGCTGCTCAAGTTCCGGTTTCACTTGATCAACAAAGTTCGCAAACTTTGGTTCAATTGCTAAGGACTTATACATATATGTGTTACCACAACAATGTTTATATCCCCCAATGGTTATATTGTCTAAACTCTCATTTCAATCATTGAAACATTCTCAGAGGGCGTTATATAGTTGTTATTCACAAACTATTTTTTGTCAGAGCGATTTCCAAAATGATTGAAAAGTAACATGACTTTCGTCACTAGGTAAAGATGAACTTGTATAAAGTGAAAGCTTTACCAACACATATTTCAAGAAATAGATAAGCGAGATATACTCAGCTCGAAATACCACATGTGTATATTCTTAGTCTATATAGTAATACGACTTTTGTCTCAAGATAGTAGATAGAGTAGATAGACTTTTGAGTGATAGATAAGTTCAAGTCTCCACATACCTTTTAGTCGATGAAGATCCACTGGTTCCTTGAGTAGTCCTTCGTCTTGTATGATGATTTCCATGGAGTTCTTGAGCTCAAATACACTTTCTATCCTAGTCCGAGACCTTAGATATAGTAGAATAGAAATCATGACTTTATAGTTTTGATCACTAACATTGAAAAACATGTTTGAGATAGCAACGCATGCAAGTTCGACCGAGCAATGCTCTAACAAGTATGTTTATAGACTGTCCATCTCTAACTTCCCAACAAGGATATTTATGAATTAGCCTAACACCCTGCAACACACGCTTCCACATCCAAGATGAGTTAGTATTCTTTTTAATAGAAAAAATAAAAAGAAATACGAAGTATCTTTTCTTTCTTTTTTTGAAAAGTTCACCCGCCAACAGTTTGGTTGCGAAAAGATTCTCCAGGCAATTTCAGTAATCATTGCCTGGTTCATCTTGTTAGCTTCTTTAAAGTTTTGGGATATGTCCAGCGCATCCAACAAACTGGGTTATCTTGTCAGACTACTTGCACCTGAAATTCAGATGTCTCTGAATAAGATTGAGGTATGAATGGAGGAAGATGCCTTTTCTTGAAAAATTCTAAGGCATCTTTCCTTTTAGATAAACATTCATTTGGTTGCACATATTTCATTCAAGTTTTCATTCCCTTCAGGCCACATCTCATAATGATATTGGAAAGTTATATTGTTCGTATTTGTAAAAACTCCACTAGTGAAAGGTGGCAACATCCACATAGACTTGGAAAACCAACATTCAAATAAAAGATAATGCACCAATTCAGGGCTATCGTTACAAAAGATGCACATGTTATCTATTGTATCTATGTGAATTCCCTAGGATTTGTTTAACATGAAAACCACTATTGATTCACTTTCATACAAAAAGTTTGATTCTTTGTGGCATTCCTGATTTCCATAATTTCCCCCAAAATCTTACTTTATCTTGTTCACAAGTATGTATATCATATAATGATTCACAGTAAAGATGCCATTCTAGTTAACATTCATCTAGGTTTATCCGGTTCTGAGGCATTATTTGAATCTGTTCAATATTGAATATATAAACAATAACATGAGGAAAAGTGGATGTGATCATATTTTGGTTCCAATTATTCATATCACATGGACCAAGTCTGATCTAGAGTGCAATCTAAATTAGGAATCGAATGGCCAATTTGTATGTTTATAGACTGTTTATCTCCAAATTCCCAACAAAGATATTTATGAATTAGCCTAACACCCCGCAACATATGCTTCCACATCCAAGATCAGTTAGTATTCTTTTTAATAGAAAAAATTAAATTGTTTTTGAAGTATTCTTTTTGTTGAAAGGTTCACCCACCATCAGTTTGGTTGTGAAAAATTCTCCAGGCAATTTTAGTAATCACTGCCTGGTTCATCTTGTTAGCTTCTTTAAAGCTTAATACCCCCCACCCATGCTCACTGGTGTACAAAGAAAGGTTCAAGCCTTTATATAATATCTTTTAGAGTTACATTCCTATGTATTGAATTAATCCTACCTATAATTTTCATTGCTAGTTTAAAATACCCTATCTGATATACAGGTAAGCAAGACATAACAAATTTAATAAGAACAAGTTTGCTTGATTTATTAACTTCCATCCTTTTGCTCTTTCCTCCATTTCACCAACTATATCATCAAAAGTCATTAGTTTTGATTTGTCGATGAATATAGGCGCACCTAAATAATAATTTTTGATGTCTACTTTTGAAATTTTCAGCAGTTTTGACATTATTCTTTTCAATTTAGGATGTGTTTTTCTACAAAAATAAACCCCATATTTACCAAAGTTTATGATTTGACCAGACACAAAACCAAACACGTGAAGAACATTTAACAAGTTTTTACATCTTTGCATATTTGCCTTAGTAAAAATAAGGCAATCATCTGCATACAACAAATGAGAAACCGGTTCACCGTATTTACTGATTTTTGATACCTTAAAATCTGTTTCGAGTTTTTTCTTGCAATCTGGAACCTCGAAAAGACTTTCATGCAAATAAGGAATGAATAGGGGGACAGTGGATTTCCATGTCTGAAACCTCTTGATGGCTTAAAAAGAACTCCTGCAATACCATTTAAAAGGACTGCAATGGATGAAGTTGAGATACATTGGCTAATTAATTCACACCAATCATTAAAGAACCCCATTTTTTTCATTACAGTTATTAGAAATCCCAATTTACCTTGTTGAAAGCCTCCGACTTATCTAATTATAATCTTAACCCCCCAATTTTAGATTTCTTATGGTTTAGAGTGTAAATTAATTCATGTGCAACAATAATATTATCAGAGATTTGTATTTTAGATAAAAAAGAGGAATGAAAAGGTGATATCAGGTTATCACTCAATGATTTCATCCTATTTTCTAGCAGTTTTGGGATAAATTTATAAGGAATATTGCATAAACCTATTGGCTTAAAATCAGTTGGTATTTTAGGATTTTTTAATTTTGGAATAAGGAAAAGAAATGTTTTATTTAAATTTGGTTTCATAGTTTTTGTAGACGAAAATTGTTAAACCATACCAACTAATTGTTCACCAACCAGGGACCAAATGTGTTTAAAAAAACAAACTAAAAATTCATCCAGGCCTGGAGATTTATTTTTCTTGATGTATCTAACCACATTCTAAATCTCTTCAGCTGATGGCATCTCCATAAGTCTATTGTTGTCGATGTCAGACACTCTACCATGGAGATAAGAAAATATTTCCTCATTTTCAAAAGACGACACATCATCGAACATGCTTGTAAATGATCTTTTAAATTAAACGTTATTTCTTTATTGTCTGTAATCTCTTTTCTAACATTATTAAGAATTCAATTGATTTTATTACTTTTTATTCTTTTCAGTGTTTTTAAGAGAATATGTCTTGTGTTTTTTTCACCAAGATTCACAATATTATCGTTAGAAAGTTGTTTAGCTATTTATTCTCAAGTGTCATGTAATTTTTCTACGCTAATCATCTTATTGTTTCCAGAAAGTTAATTCATTTCCAAGATCAATTTCCAAGTTTTGGACCATTAAGATTGTAGGGTTAGTGTTATAACCCAATATGTTTTTTATCAAGACGATACATGATTGTTATTGTAACCAATCATCGAAAATTTGAAAGAAAAAGATTGATTTGTGTATCTAAGACCTTATAAGTTTAGTAAAAGCCCTATGGTCATAGCTCACCGGAACTAAAACTTTCAAAGAAGCATCTTTAAATTGGTTTTGCCAATCCATATTGACAAAGGTTTTATCTAGTCTTTCTTGGATGCTTTCCACGCCATCCCTATGATTATTCCATATGAAGTTTTGTCCCTCGTAACCGAAATCTTCCAAAGTGGACCTTTTAAGGAGCGTATTGCACGGTTCAACCAAAAAATGTCTATTTGGTTGCTCCTTGTTTTATAATATATAAACCAAGTACTGTGGATGAAGCTCAGTGGAGAACCCATCAATCACTTAAAATGAGAAAAAGAAACTATTCTGACAACACAAAAAGTAAAAATATATAAAAGTGATCCAAAATTTATGGCAGTGACTAAATGCAACCCACATTTGGGTTAAATGCAATCCTAACTAAATACAACCCACTGAAAAATGTAATTTGCTAAGTACAACCTAATCATTTTCACAATTTTGTTATATGCAACGCTACCGTTGACCGACTTGATCCACCCTTAACACGTTTGAAATTCATATTCAGTCCGTTAGAAGTGTTGTTTTGGATTAAAGAGATCGTGAGGTTTTCATAATAATTTAAATGAGTAACTTACTTGCGGATGATCCACTGTAGCATACACCGATCATGATGACTTTAGGAAACCCTAGATTTTAAATATGGACAATTGATTTTTACTTTTCTTCTAAATTTCTTGATGTTGATTGCTGATTGAGATGGATGAAATTTCCTATTAAGTATTAACCATCGTCCGTTGCTAGGCTGGGCTTTTAACTTTTAAGCCAACTTCCTTTGCAATTTTGTTAGATTTTTTAACTCGTCAAGTTAGATCAAGAAGCATTTCTGCTTGTAATGGAGGAGATTTCTCGCGTTTAGTTTTGAGAGTGGCTGAACTTGTATATTGATTTTAGAATGAGATATAGAAACACGTCATGAATCACAGAACTTAATTGTTATTGTGAAAAGAGAAGAAATGCATGATCATATTGGTTTTGATTTTCTAATTAATATTCCCAAAATAAAATCCTAATCAATTGTAAGCAGTTATTTTTTGTTAGTTATGTGACCAGGGTTTGACTTAATTATATTGGGTTGTATTTAGTTATTTTTTGAATTTATAAATAAAATCTCTAAAAGTAAAAATCCTGGTTGTATTTAACTTAAGTGTGAGTTGCATTTAGTCACCGCCAAATTTATCTCATAGTATAACATATTACATTCTAATCTAAAATTTATCTTGTGACCCAAATTTACTTCAAGATCTAAAATTTATATAATTAGCAAAAAGAATTCTGTCATGCGACCAAAAAATTAGTTCTTGATTCAAAATCTATGTTACGACTCAAAACCCATCACCTGACTTAATAATACTGCACCTCCAACTAAAAATTGCATCGTGACGAAATTTGGATTATTGTCTTCAGGAATCTATCACTCTAACCCAAAATTTACACATCCTTATTACCTAAATTTTTTACATATACCCCTACCTTTGTGACTCAAAACGTCTCAAAGTAACTCAAAACGTGTCTCATAACCCAAAGAATATCTCGTACGCAAAGATAATCTGCCACTTCAAGTGAAAATATGTCTAAGATTATTACCTAGTGTGACTTAAACTTCATTTTGTGGCCGAAAATCGCACGGGGACCTATAATATAACTCAACTATCCAAAATCTGGAGCATGACCCAAAATCTTTTTGTTAACTTGAATCCTGTATCGAATCTAAATTCTGCCACTACAACGCTAATTTTGTTTCGTGACTTAACATTTGAAATATAATGAAACCTCGATAATTATTATGCATGTTTTCATAATTCCAATGAGAAAATTTTCAAGGGGTTAAGGCCGAGACGTTATCAGTGGGTAACAAGCCGTGTCCAACTCTGGTTTGAAGTTCTTAGAAACAAAATATCTTTTTTTATGAGACATGTTTTTGGGCATACCAAAAAATTACCGGGCATACTCAAGGTTCGGCTCATAATTTTATTTTATTTTCCTAGGTTCGCAAGGTTCGTCTAATAACTTTTAAGCCGAACTTAGACAAAATGTATACCCGGTAATTTTTTGGTACGCCCAAAAACAGCTTTCTTTTTTATCCCCCTTCCAAAATCGGCCCTTTTGGAGAGTGGGAATATTTGGTTGGGTCCAACTACTACTATACGGCTGAAACAAGATTTTATGCACACATGGTGCTGTGTAATGCAAAGTGCAAACAGAGAAATTTCAATACCCGATACACATCAGTCCCTCACCTACACCTGTTGCACCCGAAGATGTCCTAACATGATTAGGCCAAATATTCGCCATCATGAAGCTAAAAATCTCAAACCCATATCCCCCACCATCTCTGCAATTCAAAACTTCTCGATCACACATCAGAGCCCCCAGAATTACATATCTTGCCCATCAGGAAAAAAAAAACACACACACACACATATGCAAGATTTTTCAGCCATGACCATTGTCAGAATTAGAAACAACAAAGGATTTGAAAAGTATAATACACCATATATCCTCAAATATCAAACGGCCAGAGAATTCCTAAAGCTGAGTCTCAGAACCAAAAAACAACTAGGAGTCTCTGTAAGCTTTTATGATTGTAACCAAAAGCTCATAGTGGTAATGTATGATTCTATACTGGAAGATATGGCAAGACTCGCCAATCAGATGGAGGAGCAGCTGAATTTACCAGACCCTGAAATAGAAGAGAATTATTCTACCAACAAAACAGATATAGAGGGGAATCTCACCATGCTAGGGAGGATAGTTTCAACTACAAGTGTTCTACAATGGGACTGCATTGATATTGTGAGAGGAAAACTGGAAACTAACAATAAACCAACAATCTCACCATACAAGCACAAACATGTGTCAAATGTCTACATACTCAAATTCCACAATCAATCAGATTTTCACAAGGTGAAGGATTTTAAACCATGGCTTGTTAAAAGAGATGCAGTTGTTCTAAAAATTATTCTGTTAGAAAAAACAATGTTTTGTTTTAATCAAAAAATGCATGGACCATGTTTTGATCCCAAGACCTTTTGCTCCCTAGATGTTTTTTCATGTGAATGAATAAAACATTAGTCCCACCTAGACTAAAACACTTAGAGTTTTAGACTTAAATAATATTGGTTTAGACTTAAGGGCATGGCCCTTTGGGTCTTTAGACCTTTGTGTATGGGGAAAGCCCTAGACTATGGAGAGGGCGTGGGCGTGGGTGTATCCGACCCTTTCTTTTTACTGAAATTTTCCACATGTTTCTCCCACACATGTAAATAATTTTATTGCTTGTTGCTTGTAGACTTGCCTCCTGGAAGTAAATCCATAGGTTGAAAATGGGTGTTCAAAAGGAAACTTAGAACAGATGGAACTATAGATAAATATAAAGCTAGGTTGGTAGATAAAGGCTATAAACAAAAGGAAGGATTAGATTTCTTTGATACTTATTCACCAGTCTCTAGAATCACCTCGATTAGGATGTTGATTGCCATTGCTTCTATTTATGATTTGCATATACATCAGATGGATGTTAAAACTGCATTTTTATATGGTGAATTGAATGAAGAAATTTATATGGACCAACCTGAAGGCTTTATTGTAAAAGGTTGTGAAAACAAAGTATGCAAGTTGAACAAATCTCTATACGGTTTAAAACAAGCACCTAAACAGTGGCATGAAAAATTTGATCATGTTATGATAACTAATGGTTTCAAGGTTAATGAATCTGATAAATGTGTTTACATTAAATCTGTGGATGATTCTCATGTTATTGTGTGCCTATATGTTGATGATATGCTCATATTAGGAAGTAACCTTGATATTATTAATACCATTAAAAGCATGCTTAGAGATAATTTTGACATGAAAGACTTAGGCCATAATGATGTAATCTTAGGGATGAAAATCAGAAATACGTATGATGGATATAGTCTTAGTCAATCTCATTATGTTGAAACCATACTAAAGAGATTTAATTATGAAAATGCTAAACCTGCATCTACTCCATTTGATCCCACTTGTAAGTTGAAACATAACAAGGGTAAGGGAATTGATCAACTTGAGTATTCTCGCATTATTGGTAGTCTTATGTATCTGATGAATTGTACAAGACATGATATTGCTTACTCGTGAGTAGATTAAGCGGTATACTTGCAACCCGGGAAGGATCACTGGAATGCTCTCTTCAGAGTTTTACGTTACCTCGAGAGGGACCTAAAACTATTGCTTAAGTTTTGGGAAGTATCCTGCTGTCTTGGAAGGGTATTGTGATGCCAAGCGGATATCGACTCGAGAAGAGTGCAAGTCTACTAGTGGGTACATCTTCTTACTTGGAGGTACGTCTGTCTCATGGAAGTCTACCAAACAGACATGTATAGCTAAATCCACTATGGAGTCTGAATTTATAGCCTTGGAAAAAGCTGGAGAGGAAGCTGAATGGATGCGATGTTTCCTGGGAGGAATTCCACTTTGGCCCAAGCCGGTGTCTTCAATCACAATCCACTGTGACAGTAAAGCTGCTCTTGGTTGCGCAAAGAACAATGTATACAACAGGAAGTCTATACATATACGAAGAAGACACAAGACGGTGAAACAACTACTCTCTACTGGTATTATCTCGATAGACTTTGTAAAGTCTAAAGATAATCTTGCAGATCCTTTGACGAAAGGCTTAACCAGAGAGGAAGTTAAATTTACATCGAGGGGGATGGGACTTAAGCTCATAGAATAAATCACCATGAAGGATACTCAACCTTGTGATTGGATTTCCAAGATCAAGGTTCAATGAGACAACTAATTTATGGTGATATTTGGGAAAGCACTATCTTTGTCCCTCCCTATGGTGTAACCGTGCGATAGTGCTGCCTGCAGAATTTTAGGATGATCTTTTGCGATCTTAATGGGTACCATGGCTTTGATTAAAGCGGGGTGTGGCAGGACACTCTTTATGGACTCGCCTTTGTGGATGTTGGAAGTGGGGCCGCTTCCTATGAGAATTTGAGCTGATTCTCTAGAAACATTCATTAAGTCCGGATTTTAGCCCACGGCCAAAATGGGCACAACCGCAAGAGCCTGGCAGCTGTTTTCTTCGGTTGAGGCATCAAGTGTGGCTGTTATTTCTGAATTGCATTCATTGTTGGTAGTTCAAGACATTGCGTTCACCGTATCAACAAGCAGTTCAGGTAACCTCTCACTAAGTTAAGGTTCAATCTTTGGGACACCTTAGCCTATATTGTTGCCTTATGTTTTCTCGTGTTTTATCGACATGTTTTATTATTCATGTGGGGGATTGTTAGAAAAAACAATGTTTTGTTTTAATCAAAAAATGCATGGACCATGTTTTGATCCCAAGACCTTTTGCTCCCTAGATGTTTTTTCATGTGAATGAATAAAACATTAGTCCCACCTAGACTAAAACACTTAGAGTTTTAGACTTAAATACCATTGGTTTTGCTTTAAGGGCATGGCCCTTTGGGTCTTTAGACCTTTGTGTATGGGGAAAGCCCTAGACTATGGCAAGGTTGCCTATCCCTTATTGCATTTCTTATTGCCTTTCCCGTTCGTGCGGTGCTTCGCACAGAAGCACGCACGCTCTCGCTCGGGCGAGGGTGTGGGTGTATCCGACCCTTTCTTTTTACTGAAATTTTCCACACGTTTCTCCCACACATGTAAAGAATTTTATTCTTTACCTTCTCGGTTTTGGGTGTCCGACCCGTGTGATAAAAACCTCGTGAAGCATCTTTGATGCACGATCATTGTAACACATGTGCACCTCGAGAAGAATCTCGAAAATTTTGAATTCCGACAAAAGCGTTTTACTGTATTTTTAACGGATGCTTTTACTCGTCCGACAAAAGCAAACGCGTGAATCACGGACAGTCTGTCGCACATTGGATTCTAAGTCGAACGTTCAAATAATTTTTGTTATAAATACCAGATGAATTCTTCATCTGAAACCATACCTCATAACTCTTTCTGAAACTTTTTTTTCTTCTCTTTTGTTTGTTTTCAAAAAAAACTAAGTTCATATTTACATTTCTTTCAGAACATAGTTTACAGGTCAGTTCTTCTCTAAAACAAGTTGTAGTTTACAGAAACATAATTTTGTACAACTACTTCTTTGTTTACAGAATAATTGTTTACAGAAACATCATAGTTTACAGAAACATAAATTAGTTTTTACATTTCTCTGAAACTGGTTGAAGTTTCGTTTTGTGTTTTTGTTTTCATCTCTGCTGCCAAGTTCTAAGGGTTCTCTCTGTGTATGCTACACATAGAGGAGAACTAACAGTAGTTGTATCCTGGAGGTGATTTGCTAATTGCTATAGCATCTCAGAGGAGTAGCAGGAAATATTACCTTTAGCTCAGCGTATTTCATATGTGCCTCTACTAAGCTTTTGATACTATCATCAGTGCATCTCCGGTACAACAATAACACAGCAGTGCGAGCTAAGTATTTTTCTCAGTTACATACGAATATTGTCAATTATTTCCAACATATTCCACCTACAGGTATTCCAAAAGATGGTTTATTCCTTACTCATGAACTGTTTTGGCTCAAAGCAATTGATGTACCATACCAATTGGGTCTATCTCAGTATAAGGTCTAACAAGAGTAGTTAAGCCAGCTGGGGTTTACCAAAAGCATGATAAGCCTTTCGGCACAAACATTTTGGAAAAGAGTGTGTTATGATCCAAGTTATGGTGGACCTTAAGAAGAAAGAATAAGTTGCAAGACAAATGGCTGCAGTGACTGAGGATAAATAAAAAACTATTATCAGACATGAATATGACTACTTACCTCTCTTTGGGTACGATTCAGACAATATCCCCATATCTTAGAGACGTGCCAAACTGAATAATCAGAATGCCGCTAACTTTCAAGGATGCAGAACCAGATATATAAACTTCCAATCACTGCTTGGGCTGGATCCAGACAGATGGGGTGGAGTCTCTAACAACAAATGGAAGTCGTGTCCCACGTTCAGATATGCTTGGGCTGGATCCAGACAGATACTATATAGATACTAAAATGAAACAAACCTGAGGAAACTAATTATTTATAAGGAATGCTTAAACTATTCTAACTGCAGCAAATTTCAATGTGTTGAATGGTTTAGATACTAAGGAGGGTGGTATTCCCCTGATTGGTTGCAGGTAACGATGCAGAACTAGATGCAACCATTCTAATGAAGCAAAATATTCTAAGTATTTTGGCCTTGATAGAAACAGTCAAAGAGAAAACTGAAAATGGACAGAGAGATGTTCAAGATGTAGTCTAACAATATTAAGAACTCAATCTACAATGTTAGCTGAATGCAAGTCTGTAACTTAAGCACTGAGTTCGTAAGCATGTATCAGTGCGATTAATAACAAGAATACTACTGTATCAACAATATAAAGAACCTAACTACAGCGTTTGCAGACATACAATTCGGTAATAGAGGCTTATCGTGGAGACGGAAATTTAGTGTAGAAACATAAATCAGGTTGGTAGAGCCTTACTAAAAGACGGACAATTAGCTTAAATGCAGATAAAGCAGAGTCCAAATATAAATCATGTTGGTAGTTACAGAGAATGAAACATTCTAACTTATATGTCTATAGCTTTATATTCATTCATGTAAAACAGACTTGTGCCATACTGCCATCTAGGGAGAGTTGTGTCATATAATGCATTATACTACATATAAATCATTTTCTTAGCGAATAAGGTGACGAACTGCCGATGCTAATGTATGCCTCTAAGTTCCACCCATACTCTACTGTAAAACTCCATCGCACCAAATATAAAAGTGACACCAAGATTCAATACAGGTAGACAGCGATATAAAGAGAAGCACAACTAGCGAAGCACTGAACTTCAATTTGGAAACTCAAAAATTAAGTCGTTATACATGACATAGCAATTAAGTAAAACCAAAATTCCCAACAATAATTACCAGATTAAATGTAGGTATGTGCAGATATACACCTTCCTTCCTACTGCTGCATACATTGACTAACTTTCTTATCATATTCGGTCAAGTATTCTCCAGATACCTGTCTTGGTACGTCACCGGGTTCCATTGTTTTGGCATTTTCTTCTCCTAATGCTTTCAGTGAAACCAAGGTGTTCATATGCGGGACTACTTGAAATATAGCTTTATCCTTGCCAAAATCCACAAGGACTTTTGAAGATGAAGAATTTAGGTCATGAATTAGGACTTTGGTTTTTGAGTGACAAAGAACTCTATCCCTACGCATAAGGACAAGTGAATCTTGGACAATATCTTGTGTGTCTGTGTTGCTTAGACTGAACTGCTTAATCCAACCCAACGACCCATTTTCTTTCTTCTCAAATAAAAATATATCAGATGTCTTCGAATCTTTATCATAGTGGTCAGCTGATAAATAATCCCCCAAAACCCCAAGTGTCAAATTCCAATCAGCGGGAAAAGATTCAGGTAATTCGACAAAAACTTCATTTGCCAAATCAAAAGCCACAACTGTGCCATCTTTAAGCTTCCAATACAGAGCTCCATTTACAAACACGCCCAGTCTGCAATTAAACAAACCTGGATCTTTGTTGAATTTCTTCCCTAAGTTCCTCCATCCCTTGCCACTTCCAAGCGTGTACACATCAACATGTACAGAATTGGGTTCTTTCAACAATTTCTACATTCTAACAACCTTATACTCATTAGAGGAAGAAACGTAACCGAAACCAGTCAACAATCGTTCACCACGACCATCTGTTCTCTCAAATTCAGGTAAAAAAACACATTCTCTTGTGATGGGATTACAGATGTAAACAGGTTCATAATTGACCCACGCATTATTATGGCATCCATTTAGACAAACTAAGCCATTACAGGAACCAGTAAAATTGTAATACCTAAACGGAGCAGGGTTTAGTTTCAGTCTTGTAACTCTATGAAAGCGTTGTTCCTCTGAAGAAGAATTTTCATCATCATAAAATTCTAAATAATGAAACTGTCTGTATGCATGAACTGGATTGTCATTAACAAAAAGGAAGGTAAACTTACCAGAAGAATCAAGATTATTAAGGCAATGATTCAAGTGAGATTGAGAAAAGGATTGATAAGTAATCACATTATTCCATGATTTAGAGACTAACTTACAGTCTAGAACTAGTTCAGTTGATAAACGTGTTAAGATGTTGGCGATGATATCTACTGGAAGCATATTAAAGTTTCCCATTTGAAAACCCCTTTGTAGAAAGAAGAAGGAAGGAAGACAATTATTCTAGGGTTCATGAAGAAATGGGTTTTTCTGGTGGAGGCCGGACTCCGGAGAGAAAGTGTGAGCGAGTCAAAGACTCACAGTCACCCATAAATAAGTAAAAAAAAGGAAGAAAAAAAGTGTGAGTGTGGTGGAGTGAGTGACCGATTTTGGGAACCTTGCGAGTATACCCATTTTGTTCCCATCCAAACTAGTGTGCTAAGGGGTGTCTAAAAGGTATTAAAAGACCAAATTGCCCATACTATTAATATAATAAAACAACCATGACGACTAAAACATATTCAAAAAAAATTCAAAATCTTACTTCAAAACTCTAACTATACATGATGAAATAAAAAAAAACACGAAAAATCAAAACGATCAAAAGTTGGCAGGGTATTTTTTGTCGACCTTGCCGACTAAAATATAGTCGGCAGGGTATAAGGTTGAATGCCGTGACAACTTTTCATCTCTGAAATTAGTAGTTACATGGTCGTCACAGTATCCATCCCCACACCTGCCGACTATCGGCAAGTTATGAAATTAATACCTTGCCGACTAATCATGCATTTGTAACACCTTTCTCTGTATGTCAAAAATCGTATAGTCGGCAGGGTATTTTTTTGTTGACCTTGCCGACTATAAGTTAGCCGGCAAGGTAGGAAATCAATAAGATGCCGACTACTGAGGCATTTACAACAGTCTCTTGTGTGTGTCAAAAATAATAAACAAGCATGCCAGCCAACTTTAGTCGGCTTAGTCTTCATTCATCGACCTTGCCGACTTTTCATATTTTCATAACTGAAAGTGTTGATTTCTTCTCTAATTTTGAGTATGATTTCATACAACAGCTTTGCAATCCATTTTAGAAGTGTTTGGGTAGTGTGCTTTCATTTCCGTTGATAAAAATATCTTCATTGTACAAATTTTTTACATCAAAAATCTTCCCACATAAGTTTAATCAAACAAAAATTTTCATACTTAGATTCATAAGTTTTAATCTACTCAATTAATTAATCAAAACTCAATTAAGTAAGTTAATCAGATTTTTTGGTGTTAATTAAACAAGAGTATATTAGCCATTTAGAAAATACAAGGTTAAGGGGTATCCTTTTTTACTTCAAAATGACCCAGATTTTGTATCATTGGGTATACCCCAATTAATCTGGGTATACCCCAATCTCGCCAAGTTTGGGAAATACAAAGGAATTCTGTATCTTTCCCCATTTTTAAGTAAGGGACTAGGGACTGTTTGGAGTATAAATAACTTATCCTGTAGAATTTTCTTCTCTAGATATACATGACTTTGTGAAGTGTTTGGAGTCTGAATTTGTGCACCCCCTATAAATCAGGGTGCACATTCCGACATCAGTTATTGGTCAAAATCATTCCATAGTTTTTTCTCAAAACCACCTCGATTATGTTTTTTTTTAGAAAAAGAACCTCTTATTTATTATTCTTCGAAAGAATTCTCATCATACAAGAAACTAGTTGGTAGACGACCAACAAGCTGGTCTCCAACTCCCTTTTGAACGAAGACACTTAACCTATGAAAAAGGAAATCTCCTACACACACATTAACATCATGGCTAGCCAATTAATTTCACAAACATTTAATAAAGTCTGTCGTTCCATCACCAAGCTCACCAAGAGTAGTAAAGGCTAAAGCACAAAACCCGTAGCCTTGAGCTGTGCATTTTTCCAAATACTTGGTATTTTTGCGACTGACATCATCTTTGATAGCCTGACCCACCTCCAAAGAAAAAAATAAATTTTAAGAAAAGGAAAACTCTAAACTCCTCCATCGATGCCTTATTATCTCTTTATGTCTTCCCATTACCTCCACCCACCACTTCCGCCCCACCACCATAGAATCAGAAAAAAGAAAAGGCTTTTAATAGTTGATTTGGATTTTAGTCATTGAACTGAACAAAGAAGAAATGGGTTTCAATAATTAATCAAAGAAACTTAATGTGTTTGGATCATTCAGTCTAAAAAATCTCATATGACTTTACTTCTCACATAATTTAAGCCTAGAACACAATGAGTAATTTTTCCAATTAATCCATTGATAATTTTACGTAGTGAATAAGATCCGCTTAAAATTAGACAAGACTTGAAGATTTGGTGAAATGTTCCACACATAATACTGTGGATTCTCCTTCATTATAAAGTGCCATATAGGACTTTAATTACAAAAGATTTTACATATTTTGTATACTAAAGATACGTAATTGACAGAGATTACAATGTCGACATTTTTTGGCAGCTGTAGATTTGAAGGATACAACTACGATTATGACTTTGATTGAGTGACAATAGATGTAACATGAGTTGTTGAATGTTCAACTTGTTCCTGAGATAATGAAACCATGGTATTGACAGACCCTTAGTGAAGATGTCAGCTATTTGATCTTTAGTTGAGATGAACCGTACCAGAAGTTGCTTGTTTGCTACTCTTTCATGTACAAAGTGATAATCAATTTCTATGTGCTCCATACAAGCATGAAATATTGGATTAGCTGTGAGATATGTAGCCCCCAAGTTGTCACACCAAATTGATGGAGATGTTACTTCAATACCAAGCTCTTTTAACAATGATTGAAGCCATATTAGTTCAGAAGTTTCTATGGCTATGCCTCTATATTTTGCTTATGTGCTTGACTTGGAGACGGTTTTATATTTCCCTGCACTCTAAGATACAAGGTTATTGACAAAATATATGCAGTATCCACTGGTGAATATGCGATCATCCAGACTCCCAACCCAATCAGAGTCAGAGTAGGCATGAAGGCTAATATCTGAATATTTTCGCAAAACCAGACCATGTTGAACTGTGTGCTTGAGATACCTGAGTATGCGTTTAATTAGCTCCCAATGCTCTATGTAAGGGTCTTGCATGAACTAACATCCCTTATTAACTGCAACAACAATATCAGGGCGAGTGAGATGTATGTATTGCAATGCTCCAAAGACACTGCGATAGAGAGTTGGATCCTCAAATTTTTTTGTACCCATTATGCTGATCTTAATGTTCATATCCAAAGGAGTAGATACTAGTTTTGCAGCATCCATATTTGTGCGTTTAAGCAGATCAGTAATATATTTTTGTTGACTCAATAGAACTGACTATTTTTGCTTAATAACTTTTATGCCCAAGAAGTAGTTGATATCACCCAAATATTTAATTGCAAAGGTAGAATTCAGAGAAGCTATTAAATTTGTAATAAGAGAAGAATTGGATTCTGTGATTATAACATCATCAACATAAGTTACTCCATCTGAATTCTTATTAATAAAGAGTGAATTATGTGCAATGGATCCTTTAAACCACAATGCAACTAGATACGTACTTAGCCTTGAAAACCAGGTGCGTGGATCTTGCTTCAGGCCATATATTGACTTGTTTAACTTGCAGACATGAGTTGGATAGTCAGGATGAACATAGCCAACTGGATGTTTCATATAAACATCTTATGTCAGCACACCATGCAAGAAAGCATTCTGAACATCTAATTGCCACAAAGACCAACTGTTTTCCACTGCAATTGATAAGAATAGTATGATAGTACTTGGTTTTATCACAGGACTAAAGGTTTTATCATAATCAAAACCTTCTCTTTGATTGTATCCTTTAGACACTATTAGAGCTTTTGGTCTGTCAATTATACCATATGCTTTCTGTTTAACCTTGAAAACCTATTTCGAACCAATTAAATTCATCTATGGTTCATATGGTACATATCTTCAGGTACCATTACGAATGTGTGCATTAATCTCATCATCCATGGGAGGCCATATTGGATTTTTTGATGCTTCTGTATAAGAAGATGGAGCTGTGAGTGTTGTCTCTGCAAGTGGATATTTTATTATTGTAAAAAAAAGCTTGTTTATCGGCTTCTTAATACCATATCTAGCTCTAGTGATCATATGATGTTGTTGAGATGGTAGAGCTGGTGGTGCTGGTAGAGTTGGTGGAGCTGACTGTGACGTAGAGGGAAGTGTTTCTACCGAAGTGGTTGTTACTACAGATTCTTGTGCTGATGTGTTAATTGTTGAATGTACATTATCCACATTGGGACACATATGTGGTGACTGCATATTATCCACAATAGGTGACATTGGTGGAGTATTTGGCAGATGAGAGGGTGATTCAAAAACAATATTCTCAGACGATGGAGTAGATAAGGTGGATGATGCAAATATTTTTGTGGAGCGTGCTGACTTGGAAATTGGTTTAGTGCATGGTACATGCATGTTTCCTGATAGCGAATGGGAAGCTTGTTTCTACGAACTTGACGTGCTGAGAGATATACAACTTTCCTGTAGGTACATGCAAACATAGATAGACTTTGTGAGCACCACTATAACCAATGAATACACACGGTAGTGATCTTGGTTCAAGCTTATTAGAGACATATGGGCGAAGACATAGATATCATATACAACCAAAGACTTTTAGAAAAGAGCAGTTAGGTATTTTGTTGTATAAGTGTTGGAATGGAGATTTTTCCTCATGTTGAGATACATGAAGTTTGTTAATGAGATAACATGTAGTTGAAAAAGCTTCTAGTAGGATTTTGGCATGGAAGCATGAAACAAGAGAGCTAAAGCTGACTCAGTGATATGTCTAATGTGTATTTCAGCAATGCCATTTTGTGCAGATGTGTGAGGGCATGAGAATCTATGTATAACACCAGAATTATTAAGAAAAGCAGTGAACTTCCTAAACTCTCCGCCATTGTCTGATTGAAAAACTTTGATCTTATGATTTGTTTGATTTTCTATTAACTTTTTGAATTGAATAAATATGGGAAACGCATATGATTTTCTAGCTAGTGGATAAATCCAAGTGTAGTGTGAGTAAACATCTAGAAGAAGCAGATAATATCGAAAACCATCTTTTGAAACATGCGGTGAAACCCATAAATCATCTACAATTAAACTCAATAGTTCATCAATAATTGTACTACTAGTAGGAAATAGAAGTTTATGACTCTTGCTCATATGACAAGAGTGACAATAATCAAACTTCTTATTTGAAACAGGAAGGGAAGGAATTTTAATCATTCTAAAAATAGTGTGAAGCATTGGGTGACCCAATCTTTGATGCCATAGAGGGACTGAATTAGATAGAACTGCATCTGGTGTTGTATGTTGAATATCTCGGACAACATAAAAGCCATAGAGCCAATTCTTTAGTCTGCGTTGTAACAGGATTGTCCCCGAATGGATTTCCTTCACAACAAAAGAAGTTGCATGGAATTCAAAAAATATTTTATTATCTTTGCAGAACTTAGATACTGAAAGTAAGTTGGTCTTTATTTGAGGAACATGAAGGATATTGTTCAGATGAAAAGATCTATTATTATGAATAAAAGAGGCATTACCAATATTTTCGATATGGAGAGCCTCACCATTTCCTACACGCACTTGTTCGGTGCCATCATACTCATGCCGAATGTTGAGATTATTGAGATTTGCAATTAGGTGATGAGTTTCATCTTTGTAAGTCACCCAGTTATTATCAGCAGGACCACTAGGTAGAGCCAAGTATGCAGCTGGTTGTTTGTTGTGAGCTGAGTTGTCCACTTTGTTATGAAACCAGCAGAATCGAGAATCATGATTCTTGCGTTTGCAGATCTCACAAGGACCTTCACCTTGATACATTTTTCTGGGTTGTAGGATGGATTGATTTTGTGGACGATTGTTTGAGTATCTCCTTTAACATTGTTTCTGAAATGGCATGGAGCTTGATGAGGCATCAACATTGGCTAATAGTTATTGTAAAACAGCTAACTATTTTTCAAGATGGAGATCATATGAAAGCAGATGATCTTGAAAAGTATCCATGTCGATCTTGTCGACAATGCTTAAATTTGTAACAATAGAGTCATAAGCCTGATCTATTCCAGCTAGAATTGATTGTTGCACATCCTCTTCGGAAAGAAGCTTTCCTGATGCTGCAAATGCATCAAAAATTTGCTTAGTTTTCGAGAAATAATCATGCATTGAACTGTTACCTTTGTGAAGACTGTGTAGTTGTCTTTTGAGGTTCATTTGATGAGCTTTGGTTTTTGGTGCATATCTCTTTTGAAGATCTTCCCATACTTATTGTGATGTTGAAAGGCCTAATACACGACCTAATACACCTTCATATAAGGAGGAAAGAATCCATCCTAAGAGTATTTGATCTTGTTCCTCATATTTTGCATATGCATATTTGGAGTTGGTTGTGCACCTTCTTCAGTACTGAGTATGGATTTTGCTGGTTTTTCGAGTGTACCATCAACAAAACCTTGTAGCTTGTACCCTTTGAGAAGGGGTTTAAATTGTGTCACCCATAAGAGTTAGTTGTTATCGTTAAGTTTGACACTGATTAGATGGTTGATATGAATTTGATGAAGAGTTGAAGTTTCAGCCATGATGAAAAAAGAAGAGAAGCATGAGTTATGGATCTTCTGGCTCTGATACCAAGACAAGACTTGAAGAATTGGTAAAATGTTCAACACATAAAAGTGTGGATTCTTTTCATTATATAGTGCCATATAGGACTTTAATTACAAAATATTTTATATATTTTGTATACCAAAGATACGTAATTGACAGAGATTACAATGTTGACATATTTTGGCAGTTGTAGATTTGAAGGATACAACTACAATTATGGCTTTGATTGAGTGACAATAGATGTATCCTTAACAGAATTTATCCGGGAATGATGAGTCTGGTTAGAACCTCCATCCCTATTTGATTCAAATATGGGAATGAATTTAGTTTGAATCTCGATCTCTTATTATGACCGGTTAAACTTTTATGTTCACCATACTGTATAATGCAGGTTAACTTTCCCTTCCCACCTCTTATAACACACTAATTTCAATTTCATGAACTGACTATGAACTACTATGAGAAAGAAAAAGTATGTTGATAGGTTGAACACAACCCCTTATACATAATGAGAAAGAAAAAAAAGCAATTAGAATTTGAACATTTTAGCCTGGTGAAGGTATAAAATTCAAACCCTTAGAGCAAAGAAAATAATTTTTACAACGGAAAGATGACTTTCCAACATCGACACAATAAACAACTACTAAAACATAAAAATCCCCTTTTCTGAATCAACAAATCATTGAGATTACATGTATTGATATTACATCGATTGATCATATTGATAAAAAGATCTATTGAGATTATCAGGAATAATGACAAAAACCCAAATCAAAAAAGTATTTAACATCACCTATTGTATCATGATAGTGAACTTATCACCAAAATAATTGATCAATTTTATCAGTTCATTCTTGGGTTAATGGAAGAAAAGAGATAACATGCAAGCCTGCAAGGAAAGACTGAGATTTACTGGTCCACAATCCACGTTAGGTGTAGTGATGCTTTTCCTTATCAGATTGGTCGCTCGTCGAAAGGGGTTAAACTGTTTGGGGGGCATGTGAGTCTCGACTGTGGTTATTGCAGTAACCCAGTTAAGTCCAGGGTTCTTAAAATAATTGATCTTGTGGACACAGTTAGAAAGTTGGATGATCCACAGTGTGAGTTTCTCTTGCTGAGAAGTTATACGGGGGTGTCGAAGCTATACTTCTCTATGAGAACAACTATGGCGGCGTACCTTACTGAGGGGCAATCTGTTTTCGACTCACATTTAGCACAACATCTATGTTATTCAATCATTAATGATGGTCGGGGTTTGGGATTGCTACAAGTCTGATTAGCTTCTTTACCCCTTCAACATGGTGGTTTGGGTCTATATTTTATGGTTGATGCGTTTCATTATTGTTATTATTAGAGCATTTATCGGTCGAACTCGCATGCGTTGCTATCTCAAGCATGTTTGTCAATATTAGTGATCAAAACTATATGTCATAATTTCTAGTTTACTTATGACTAAGTCTCGGTCTAGGATAGTTAAGTATAGTTGATTTCCATACTCCAAGGCGATCATCTTGCGAAGACGAAGAACTACTCAAGGAACCAGTGGAATTTCATCCTACCAAAAAGGTATGTGGAGACTTGAACTCATCTATCACTCAAAAGTCTACTATATATCCTACTCTTGAGACACAGTCGTATAAGTATGATAGTTTTCATACATACACATTTTGAAAAAGCGGGGGTCTAACAACACCACCCAATATTTCGATTAGCAATTTGTATGGACAACTCCGAGTTGTTTTCTAGAGAATCAACTAGACAGTTAGACTCAATCAATAGAAAATACTCAAGGAGTTATTATCTCAATCTCTCGATTTGATTTACTCAAGAAAATATGATTAGCGAGTCTTAATCAAAGAGAAATAACTTGGATGGTACCAAATACCAATATCCAAGTGTCAATCAATTTAAATCAACAACCAGAATGGTCAGATACTCTAATTGATTGAACAATGCACAACCTGTATTATTTCAATTATATAACAAAATATAATGCGGAAAGGAAATAACACAGATACCATAATTTTTTTAATGAGGAAACCGCAAATGCAGAAAAACACCGGGACCTAGTCCAGATTAAACATACACTGTATTAAGCCGCTACTAATACTATCCTACTCCAAATTAACTTTGGTCTGGACTGTAGTTGAACCCTAACCAACCTCACACTGATCCAAGGTACAGTTATGATCCTACGCCTCTGATCCTAGAAAGATATTGCGCACTTGATTCCCTTAGCTGATCTGACCCAAAACCAAGAGTTGCTACGACCCAAAGTCGAAGACTTTGATAAAAAAATCTGTCTCACACAGAAAAGTCTACAGGTAATAGATAAATTCGTCTCCCACGAATAAACCTACAAGTTTTTGTTCCGTATTTTGGTAAATCAAGGTGAACAGGAACCAATTGATAAAACTAGACTTATATTCCCGAAGAACAAATCAGTTTCATCAATCACTTCACAATAAACTTAATCGACGCAGCGAAGAAGATTATTGAGGAATCACAAACAATGAGACTAACTTGTTTGTGACTACTTTTATCTTGCCTATCGGAGATAGAAATCTCAAGCCAATTATTACAATTGTACTCATACGATAGAAACATCAAGATCAGATCACACAACTACAAGAAAAGTAGTATCGGTTTGGCTTCACAATTCCATTGAAGTCTTTAAGTCGTTAACCTGGTTTTAGAAGAAGAAAACCAAAGGTTAAAGGAGAATCAACTCTAGATTTAGCGAACTAGTATCACAAAGAATGTGTGGGGATTAGGTTTCCCAGTTGCTATAGTTCTCCCTTATATAATCTTTCAAATCAGGGTTTGCAATCAATGTTATCTTGCTAACAAAGCATTCAATATTCACCGTTAAATGAAAACCTGATTAGATACAAGATAATATCTCTCAACCGTTATATCGAAAACTTATTTTGCCGTACACACATGTACTTGACATTTTGGGTTTGTGTAACCGCAACCAAACGTGTACAATGGTTGGTTCAATATTAGTCAACCAAATGGTTAGCCAAATGATAACTTTCATATCAACCATATTCTTCTTCACCATAACTAGTCCAAATGACTCAAATGAACTAGTTAGAGAGTTGTTCAATTGCCATGAGATCTCATGTGCTACAAAAGACACAATTGAATCAAAAACGATGTGATTCACTCGAATCATTTCATGAACTATAAAGCCACGGTTTGCAAAAGCATTCCTTAGTAATTTAAGATATGTTCACGAACAACGTTTTCAGACATAAAATCTTGAGTTCGTGGACTCAAGCTGACCGATTGAAGTTAATAAACTCCATCAGAATTTCTCGGGACGCGAACTTCCGTCTGTTCGCAGACTGGGTTCGTGGACTGCACTTGAGATTCAACTTCAGCAGATATTCTCGGGTTCGAGAACTTACGCCAGTTCGCGGATTGGGTTCATGGACTAAGTTCGCGGACTGAGTTGACTGCTCACGTTCCGGTTCCACTTGATCAACAAAGTTCGCAAACTTCGGTTCAAGTGCTAAGGACTTATACATATATGTGTTGCCACAACAATGTTTATATCCACCAATGGATATATAGTCTAAACTATCATTTCAATCATTGAAACATTCTCATAGGGCGTTATATAGTTGTTATTCACAAACTATTTTTTGTCAGAGCGATTTCCAAAATAATTGAAACATAACATGACTTTCGTCACTAGGAAAAGATGAACTTGGCTAAAGCGAAAGCTTTACCAACACCCATTTCGAGAAATAGATAAGCAAGATATACTCAGCTCGAAATGTCACATGTGCATATTTTTAGTCTATATAGTTAAACGACTTTTATCTCAAGATAGGAGATAAAGTAGATATACTTTTGAGTGATAGATAAGTTCAAGTCTCCACATACCTTGTAGGACCAGAATATCGCTACAACACTATTTCTGCGATATTAACAACACTTTTTCAAGCGTCACAGAAGATTCTTTAACGACATTTCACGAGCATCACAGAAGAATCCAAAAGAAGCTTGTAGTAGCAGGATTTCCCACACTACACCCCTATTAAGATCTTATAAAAATCTAAGTGAAACTAGTTGAAGATTAAAGAATTAAACGACACTTTTATTATTTAGATCTCAGAAATGTTTACAGAAAATATTCAAACTCAGAATTACAACTTTCTCTTCTGGAGTTTCTCTCTCCTCAAGAATTTCTCAACTCTAAAAAAATACATCCTCCCTCTCTGGACTTACTTGAACCATTTATATAGGAAATTACATAGTGGGTGACAGCTAAGTTTTCCCCTTTTTTTAGATATATTCTGCGATCTCATCGTGGTATTTGTAATATTAATCTTCGCAAACTTTTGTAATCCTCGTGAAACAACATTCTCATAACATGTCTCTTCAATCGTCAGCTACTGTGAAGCTTACTTGTGACGCTCGCCAAATGTTGCTGAAGAATCCTTACGACACTCTCGTGAACAATGTCATTTATACTTATAGGAATATTTGACCTTCTCGTGAAAGTGTTGTTCTTACTACGAGAATATCGGTATGGCGATATTCTGGTACTACATCTTGCCTCTTCTCATGTCTTTTCTGCGAAGAAGAGAAGATCGTGAGAATAAATTGCCGTAATCTCCTATTTTTTCACCTCCACCTTTATTCTGACACGTCTCTAAACCTTTCACCAGTTGTCTTCATACAATTTTATCACCCATATATTTTTCGACACGTCATCTTAAACCGCTGTTATTTGACCATTCACGTCCTTTCATTGTATTAACTATTTTATTTTCTCGAGAAACTTCTTCTGCTATAAATACCTTCTCTCATTCTTCTCTTTTTCTTTCTTATCATTCTCTTTCCTTCTTCTTCTCTGCAAATTTCATTGCTTTCCCGCAAATCGCGCATCTAATATCTTTCGCCATTTTTTCAATCTCCTTTCATTCCCATTCTCTCAAAATGGTTGATGCTGGTGCTAAAAATCTTATTGCTTTCAATTTGATGCAAGAAAAACTTAAAAATCAAGGATTTGACTTATATTTAATCCCAGATCAAAGTCCCAAATCTGTTCTTTCTCTTGAATTATTTTCTAACTTCCAGTGTTCTCGTGAAAAAATTATAGTTTCATTAGGTCAACTTGAAGCTGGTCTTCCTCTTCCTCTCTACAACCCTGAACTTCCACTCTTTTACCAAATAATTTCTGATAAGAGATTTTCACGAGCGGTGTATCAACTTGGCGGGGATTATTACTGGAATATGCCTCTCGTGGTGCTGGCAAAGGATCCCAATATTCCGAAGAACATAAAAGTCTAAAATATAAACATATTCCGATTATCCCTGCAAAGTATACTGTAGATAATTTATTTCGAAATTACCAATTACTCCCCATGGTAAGGGATAGTACCTGTTGGGGTGTTCGTTTGCATAAAAGGAAGGTCGCTGGTGAGGATGCTCTTATGCAAGATATTGATTTTCATACCAATACAAATGATGGCCCTCGTCATTCTAATGACGATAAGTGGTTTATTTTTCCCTTATGCCTTAAAGGTCCTTATATATCCGGTTCTCTCCAACTTCCTGCGAATCTCTCTCACTATGAACCATGGACTTTCAATCGGCTCGATAGATCTTCCGATGTATATTCTCTCATCTTCTTATGCTATTATTATTTATTCCTTCACACTTTCGCTAACTTTTCCATTATCTTGCAGGTTTCCAAAATGAAGCTTAATTACCAGAAATATAGGAAACCCAACACTCTTCTAGCTCTTAGATCTTTCACAGATGAAGTAAGAAATATTCCTTTATTAATTAACAATATATTGTTGCCCCTATTTCTTATCTTTATATGTGTTTGTAGGTAATTGAAGAATTACCACCTGTAGAAATCGAGGGATCGCCTAGCACGAGTCAAGTGCCGGTTTATTCTATGTCCCCAGTGAAGTCGCCACTGTAGAAATCGGGGGTTGGTATGCACGGGTCGAGGTGCCGGTCTATTTCCTTTGTCCATAATTGTTATGGGGAGAGGTCCATGTTCTCATCCGTTCGTGGATGTTTAATGTACAGGGTCTGCCAGAGATAATTTCTTACTAGTTTGTTAGTAAAGGGGGGGCCAACTCTGCAAGGAAAAGAGATGTTTTGAAATCACCACCTGACTAAGGGGAGTCAGGACCCTTTTAACTAGTTTGAATTCTTTTGAGGAAAACAAAACTAGTTATGACTTTCATGTTTTTGGTCTGCTATCAGAGAGTCTGGGTAAGGAGATTCTAGTACGGGATGGGAAGGTGTTAGGCACCCATCAGCCGCCCAATCGTAAGATTGGACTCTACTTCATGATTAAAGGGGAAAATGTTTATAATTATATTGTTAATAAAAACAAATAGTGATGCATAGTGACGAATAGTGATTAAATAGTGACTGAATAGTAAATTGAATAGTGACCGAATAGTGCACAATGATTTGATAGTGACCTTCTTTATTTATTACTTTCTTAGCAATGGATCTAATGTGGGAGGGAATTCCGCTTTATACCCACACTTTGATTTATCCCACTTGTAAGATTACTAAAAAAAAAAATTTATTTTTATATAGTGCATGTAAAGAGTAGCTGCGGTGTTACTACGAAATGGAAAAACCATTCCGTTCCCGTATAACTACATAATTACCAAAAAGATAAACAATTAGTATACCTGAAATATGATACCGAAACTTGATAGGATTCTTACGATTATTTCTCGCTTCTGTTAAGTATGCAGAAAGTAATTAAAGTACTAGCAATTTAATGCTAATCTTTTAAGAACTTAAAGACGATACTTGATTTGATACTTCTATTTTATTTATTTATTTTGGGGGGTTTTCTGGAAATAAACTAGAAATGTATAGGATAATAATAACTATTATGTAAGAAAGAAACTTGATTTCTCTTTTACTAAATCACAAAATACATAGAGATTTAGAACATGTGAGGAGAAATAAAGAGTGTTTTCTCTCTTAGGCAGAGTAGCGAGCAAAATGGTGTTGGAAGAGGTTTTTGTGAGAGGAAATTATATATCGGAAGAGGTTTCCGTGAGAGAAAATCATATCTCGAATGATCGATTTACACTGCCTTTTATAGGCAGCGAATTCTTCAATCCCCGCAAAAACCGCAGCCAAATCGTTGAAATTCGACTAATTGATCGTCCTTTTTTTTTTTTTTTCCTTCTTCTTTGTCAAAAGGTGTGGGTCCCACTTGTCCTTTTTCCTTTTTTATTTTTCTTCTTCCTCCCGCACTTGTTCTTTTGACAAAGAAAAGTTGATTCCATTTGTTAAAATCAGTCACTAATCAATGTCTTGGTGTTGATAAGGGGAAGACGAAAAGTGATCGTCCCTTAACGTCTTCTGAGTTCTTGTTTTGCTCATAACTTTTTCATACGGATTCAGAATGACTCCGTTCTTTCACCATTGGCTTTGAATTTTTCCCCTCTTTAACGTGAAAGCAAGACTTCCCAGGTTTGGAAGGATGATAAAATGGGTAGGAGCCGTGCTTGTGGGCTTGATTGGTAGAGCTGGTGGGCTTGATTGGTAGAGCTTGTGGGCTTGAGTGCTTGTGGGCTTGATTGGTTGAGCTTATGGGCTTGATTGGTAGAGCTTGTGGGCTTGAGAGCTTGTGGGCTTGATTGGTTGAACTTATGGGCTTGATTTAAAGGATATGAAAATCCTTAATTGCTCCACAAAGAATTTCTCTTGTATTCTGCTCCGAAGTATAAGAATGATATTTTCTATGGAAGGTGCGGAAATGGGGTGTCAACAGTTTCCCCTTTTTGAGAGTAACCGTTTTCGGTTAACGAACAAAGCCATGAACACCCTTTCGCACCTTATCTTTTCCAAGAGGTGATTTTGATGAGTTGATGAAGAAATTCTGACGTTGGCCGAGTTTGCCGCAGTTAAGCTTGTCAGCTCCATTTTCTTGATTTTTGAACCTTTGCGGTTGATTCAGTTGGATTGCCCTTTGTTCGAGCCGATTGAAATAGTTGAATAGGTTGATGAAGAAATATACTAACGTTGGCTGGGTTTGCCCCAGTTGAGCTTGGGGTTTCGTTCACATTCTTAAAGTGCATCTTCTTGGCTTCCGTTCCACACTTTGTCCTGACATGACTTGCTTTTCTTTCACGAGACGATTCTGATAAAGTATTATTTTTTTTCAAAAACTTCTTGAGGAAGTAATTACCCCCTCTTTTTTTTTAATTTATAAGATAGGGGAGAAAGACCTTTCTTTAGGTAAGAAACTCCTTTTCTTTTCTTCAATATGTCGTCTAGGCGGATGGCTATCATTATTCTTGATCCTCCAACTTTGCCTATGCTGCGTAGAAGACGAAGAGTTGGGGTTTTAAACGATGTGGATGATCACGTTTCTGCAAGAATCCGGGAAGACCCTGTAAGTTTCCTTGTTGATCGAAATTTTTTTCTTTGTTTTCCAAGTTTCCTTTCATTATTTCTCAACCACTGCTTTCTTTCATAGAATTATGCTTGGGCACGTATTCGCGGAGGGACCACTGGTATAGTAGAATGGTGGCTGATGTTGAGACGATGCAAAGGTGTACGTGATCTTGTACAACAGATTGGTTGGTACGACTTTATTGAAGCTTTGGAACTGTTCCATGATGGCGAGAATGCTTTAATCGTGGAAGAAAGATGGTGGGGTGATACTAATTCATTTCACCTGCCACATTGTGAGTTATCCATCACTCCTCTGGATTTCTACATGATTACTGGCATCCGTGTGGGGGTAGGAGCTCCCGTCCCGGTGGGCGAAAACGTGACAGAGGAGAATGTCCGAAACCTGTTGGGACCACATTGTGGGGATATCTTCCCTAAAAATTGGTATGTCAGCTTAGCAGGCTTGAAGACGAGTTTCTCGGTCCCTGAGCTGGATCTCACTGCTGACGCTTCAAAATATGATGCTAAAGTTATTACTGTTACCAGAGCTTTCTTTATCTTTGTTGCGGGTCATACCTTCCTTGACTCTTTTGGTGGCTATATCAAATATGGTTACTTGGAAGCATTTTCTGACCTTGAATTGGTGAATTTTTACGATTGGGGAAGTTGTGCGATGGCGCGACTTTACACCTATCTGTCTCGAGAAACACGCCTTCATACAAAAGCCTTATGTGGATTCTAGCCCATCTTGAATGTGAGTACATTTTCCTTGCTTTAGGTTGAACGATTTTGGACCCCCTTTTTTAACACCCATATTCTTTCTTTGTAACAGTATTGGTGTTACGAATATTTTCCTATTAGTCGCCCTCCTTTTGATACAAGCTTCTCCAATAGTCAAACATTTCCTTGAATGGCTAGATGGAAAGGTGCACTTCGAAGGCACTCGACTGCATATACGCGCCTTTGTTTGGAGGGGGCGACAGTTGAATCTGTAAGAAACCCTATATTTATTTATTTATTTTTTTGTTTAGAAATAATTTATAATTAATCAAGTTATTTTAATTTTCTGCTATATTATAAAGAGAGAACAGAAGCCTTGGTGGGTAGCCTGGCAACAAGATGGGCTCCAACACCTTTTTGAATAGCAACCCCTAGTCTATGAAAAATAAAACTACCAGCACCACTACTAGCATCATTACTAACTAAACAATTTTTCAGACGCTTAAAAAAACACAAAGTATCTTCACTGAGTTCTCCCAAAGTAGAGAAGGCTAAAACACCCAGACCATAACCATGTGAAACACATTTGTCCAAGTATTTAGTGTGTTTACGCGAAACAGCACTCGAAATAGCTTTTCCTGGAACGAAGGAATGAATTCCTTCACCGGTAAACGGCGAAACACCCGTAACATCCATACAAACATCCTTTCCATCTTCCCAGTTTGGAACAAGAATGTCATCAGGGCATAAATCCTTACCATTATCAGATAGAAAACCCAGAGAAAACTCCTTAAACACATGCACACCATCCTTGTAACAAATATCAGCGATTATATCACGTACAAGATCATGTCAAAACTTAATTCCAACATCTTTAGCACAATGAAGCACATGGTCCCCAAAGATATTCATAGATCTGTTACAACTTGAGCACAAACCATTCTCAATAAACAAAGGGATGCCAAGCCGATAACAAAGAACAGCTCTGAACTGTCTTGGCGCAAGGCATTGGTTAAGCCCGCTAATTTGCACAGCTAATAAATAGTCTTGTGCATGTTTAACCTGATTACACTTCCACAAAATGGAATCTCTTGCAGACATAGAGAATTGGCTGAGGATTTGCTTCTTGACTGCGTCAAAATACGTAACTTCCAGGGAGTGCATAGACGGGGGGAAGTAGCATTGACACAAAAAGTAGAAGGCAATCCACATACCTGGATAAAGTTCTGAAGAGCCAACTGATAAGAAGAACCTTTGATTGTTGAGAATAAGTCACCAAGGATCATCTTTTGTACCGAAGCTGTCTGACTCTGAGAAGCGAGATAACAGTAGGTACGAGTGTCTTCCATGGTATAAATACCAAGGCCACCATCCTTGATAGGCAAAGTAGCTAATCTCTATTGTAAAGGTCCAAAGCCTGCACCATCACCAGTGACTAAAAGCCTCAAGTACTTGAACAAATGGTCATCAAAAAGATCAGTGGAATGTTGTAGGGCTGCAGGATTGGTAGTACGCATTGCAAAATATAATCTGGACACACCGGTGCAATTGCGAAGTAATATCATCTCACTTTGAGGATCCTTGAGCTTTTTAATAGCGGACATAAGTTGAATGGTCTTGTTTACCCTACTCAACATCATATCACCAATAAAGTTCAAATCCAAACTCACAGGCCCCCCCAAAAGCTTAACACCATTAGTGGGTCTACCAATATCAGAAGGATTATCTGATTCGGCGTGATCAAAGAGCCATTCATGCCATGTCGTCTAGCATGCTTCGGTACTTGTTACGTGGCCCGGATTACTGTGCTTGGTATCTTGGTGACAGATTTGGGAGACAAATTAGTCAACCAGACGCTACACCCCATTTTCCTCCTCCCAACGTTACATGTTTTCCTTATGCATCGTTTAGTGATATGGACGAGATTTCACGTCAACCGCAACGTTCCTATGAAGATTCCGTTGATCGGGGAATGAATTTTGAATCATATTGGAGATCGGTTTCTTTAGGTCCACCTCTTGCTATCCAATCTTGCCGATAGAATCTTGTAGTGGGTGATCCGGGTTTTGCCCCTCATCCATTATTGATGGGATCTTCCAGCAATGATTCTTCTCAACAAGTTCCACTAACGGGCTTCGGTCATCTTCTTCCAACATGGGATTTTCAAATACCTATCTTGGGGACTTCAAATGTGGTTCCAATTGCAGGTGGCCCTGTTGACCGTGAAGATATTATTGGTTTACCTCTCCCGGATGATATTCCTGAGGTACCACTGTTACTCTGCTCTTCTTGACTTAATGACTTAATACTTTTTATTGACTCCTTTCTCGCTTCAGGCTTCCAGACCTCTTCAAGAATACTTGCTCCGTTTGGTGGATAGCCGTGGGCGCCAGTTGACATCGGTGGTGAATGAGATGTACGGTATCATGTTGAGATATGATGAAGTCAATAGAGAATCCCTGGGGAGGCAGGCACGTATTGATACTCTTTATGAAGAATTATCTACGCTTCGACTTCTTTACGAGGTAAACTGTATTTTTTCTTTTTTTTCTTTTTTTCTTTTATTTTTTTCTTTATTTTTGATTTTTTTCTCTTTTTGATTTTTTTTTTGAACAGGGAAAAGGGGCTAGCGGATCGGATGAATGACCCTAATGGGTTGAAGAAGCCCAACGGGTTACGGGTTTCATTTCGGTTTGCCCGAATAGCAGTTTGATGGAGCCCTAATCCTTTGCTTTAAATTCCTCGCCTTCTTCTTCCCCGACCATCAGTTTCTCTTTCTTCCTTTTTTTTTCTGCTCTGCAAATCTGCCTCTTTCCTCCATCTTTTCATCAGATCCTTCTTGTATGTGACGGATCTGGACTGTGATCTTTATTTTTTTGATCACCGTCTTCATGTTCTTCTACTTTCTGCTTGTTTGGTTCATCGCCATAGTAATCATTTCTTTGGTGGAGTATGCGAGATGCGGTTTGAGCAATTGAAAGTAATGATAAACTGAAGTGAGATTTTGGTGGAATCTCAGTATAGATCTGTATGAATCTTCTCTTTTCTGTACTTGATGGTAGTGCATCTTGAGATCCAGATTAATGTTCGGCTCAAAGATGAAGATCTGATGATTTAGGGGAAGATGCAAGATCGTTCCATATGCAGTTTCAAAATACATACAAAGATAAATCCAGATTTCAAAGTTGAAATCGGATTTAGATTTAGATGTATTCTGACAAGTATGGATGATCTGCCTGTGATGAAGATGTCTAGATCTAGTGTGTCACATGGACACTTTTACCACTATTACACATTGGTTTCGATCAATGGGAAATGGTGAAGAAGTTGGATCTTGGTCTAGACTCAGATAAAATCACCAGCTTTCCTTATTTGTTTTTCATTTCTTCTTCTTTGGTTTGCCGTCAGATCATTTTTTTATTTCTTGTTGTTTTTTTTTTTTTTTTTCTTTTGCTTGTTTCTTATTGTTGTTGCTTTTTTTTTCTCGATCTGATCATGTATCCTTCAGATAAGGAAGAGTTCATGCTTTTCATTATTGTAGACGAAGATTCTGTAATTCCTTCATTTGTGAATGAAATATTTTCTTTCTGGTGGTGCTTTTGTTCTTTGGTTTGACTTGCCTTTGTGTGAGATCATTGACTCGGTGGAGAAGCCTTAATTCAGATAACTCGTCGTTCACAAAAATTTTAAAGCATGGTTAGAACATGATTAGGCTTAAAATAACTCAAGAAACGTTTGCCTTAGTTGCCTATTTGGTACGTGTGCAAGGCACAGTATCATCCTAGGGCTTTCATCATCAGCATTTATTTTATTTTTATTTTTATTTTTTGAAAACAAAATAAAAAAATTAAAAATTTACAAAACTGAAATTTTGATTTGGAGAGTTTGTCTCAAATTTGCCTATCTGGTTGCTCATAACACCATACCCAAATCCTAAGCTTTACATCATTGATAAACTCTCCGATTTTTTTTTTTTTTTTTTTTTTTTTTTTTTTTTGAAAAAAAAAAACTTAATAAACTCTTTTTTTTTTTTTTTTTTTTGAAAACAAGATTGATAGCGTAGAAAACGATGATAAAAATCATGAGTGTTGACAAACCAGTTGATCTTTTGAGGAGATGCATGGATTAGGCATGCTGGAATGTCGATGTTGGTTAGGCGTAGTACCTCTTGAGTTGATCAGCATTCATTGGGAATTATCATGCAGACTCTTCTATCAGATGATTGACTCCTCCTTCTGGCATTGGTCCTCCAAAATCTCTCTCTCTGTTTTTCGAGGTGTTGTTCCAGGTTTTGATTGATCATCTCTGGTCGAATTTTTGAAAAATATTCGATGAAAGCATTGATCGTTTACGGCCATCTTTGCTCGAGAATTCGGTCATTAGTTGAAAACCATATTGACGCGCTCCCAGTTAAGCTTTTGCCGAAGTATTGTTTCAAGTCCTCTTCGTGCATCTTCAATGGCTTCATGTACCAGGAAAATGACTTGAGGTGTTTGATGGGGGAGCCTTTACCATTATAGACAGGGGTTTTCCTCCTTCTACGAGATTGCAACTCTGAGCATGTAATGACCATGCATTCTTGGATTTCCCTTTCAGTTCCCGGGGTTGAGCTCGATGTACTCTCCTCTTGTTCTGGAACTTCCAATTCTCTTCCATCCTCCCCTTTATGTCCGCTGGGTTCGCCTGCGCTGTTAGTGGGAGATGGAGAAAAAATATGACTTACCCCTTCATAGGCGGGTTCTTCGGTTTTTTTTTCTTTGATCAGAACTCCTTCTTGTTATCACCGGTGTGATCTTTGCTAGTGTGTTTGGTGTTGGAACCTTTTCTCCTCCCTTACGGATGAACCACTTTTGGAAGGACATTTGACGGCTCCAATCGATTCCTTGATCTTCTTGCCTTTTCCCGAATGTCGTAGAGTCTTGATAGATCGACTGATATCCCAATCCTGCTGTATCAAACTCCTTTCTCCCAGGTATTGCTATTGGTTGTGTGGGCCCTTGTTGTCGGAGCCCCAGACCCATTCCCGGAAAGAACTTGCTTTTCTGTAGCATTTTCGGAATATTTCGATATTTAAATTGACCCGTACAGGAGTGATGAATTGATTCTCCATCTTTGTTCTCATGTCATATCTCTGCTGTGTAGTTATGAATTTCTGGGATCATGTTCACTGAGATCTGGTGGGACCTTATTTCATTTTCCTCATCATCTCCATGCACGGTAATTAGCTCATTTCCCTTCCAGAATCTGGCTTTCTGATGAAGAGAGGATGCACCTATTCCATTCTTGTGCATCCATGGACGACCTAGAAGGAGGTTGAAGCTTGCAGAGATGTCCATTACCAGGAAGGTAGCATAGGTTTTTAATGGACCAACCCATATTTCGATGGTCAGTTTACCGATTCCGGTTTGCTTACCATTGTTAAATGCTCGGACTGTCAAGGCTGATTCATCGGCTTTAGTGATACGGCTCATGTCGACCCCCATCTTTTTAGCCGCTTTCAATGTGCATATATTGACGCCAGCACCATTATCCATGAAGACAGAAGGTATGATCATATTTTCCCAACCAATGGTAATGTAAAGACCTTTGTTGTGGTCCTTCCCCTCCGGTGGAAGGTTGTCATCTGTAAAAGTAATCGCACCTGGTCTTGAAGCTCGGTCGATTAGGTGCACCAGTTCATTGGGAGTGATTCCTGTGGGAACATGCATCAAACTTAGTGCCTCTTTTAGAGCCTGGCGGTGACTGGTCGATGCTTCTAACAATCCCCAAATTGAAATATCCGCTTTTGTTCTTCGCAACTGCTCAATGAGTAAGTTGTCTTCCTTTATAGATTCATGTTGATTATTTGGCCTGATCCGAATCGGATTTCCCCTTGCTAGGACACCTGGATTTTCGTTTCGCAAGTTGAGAGGCTTGAACTGTCTTCCTCCCCTTGTTTGATGTTGTACCTCTTCGCATTTTTCTGATAGGCTTTTAGAATATACGACTTTCCCGCTACCTGCAATGGTGAACAATGGTTTTTTATTCATCATACGGATGTTGGCGTCTGGGGCACTCTTTGAAGATTCCATTTTGTTCTCAGCAACGACTCTGGAGGCTTCATTTGTTTGGTCCTTCTCTTTTGTCGTACGGTCCGATATTAGAGATGGTTGACGTATTTCAGCGTCATCTGCCTCAATGAAGTTGATTCCCTGATTTCTTTGATGCGCTGGAAGTGGATTTTGTTGTATATTAGGTTGCTTTGACGCTCCCTCGATGATTATCTTGCCGTCGTCCAGCAAATCTTGGATAAGATGTTTCAGGACGAAACATGAATTGGTATCGTGTCCTGCACTCACGATGGTAGCCGCATGTCTTTGACTCATCGTAACCCCGAGGTTTGGGATTAGGTACAAGCTTAGGATCTCGGAGTTGAATTAATTTTTCCTTAACTAGCCTAGGAAGGTAGTCACTCATTTCTCCGTCCAGATTAGAAAATTCTCGATTCCGGCTCCACCTTTTCTCGACATATTGTTGTCCTTTGTCTTGGCGGAATGCATTGGTGATAGGTGCTTTCCATGCAGCTCTGATGTAAGTAGGTGTTGCAACAGTTGGGTTGACATAATTAATTTCCTTATTTTTTGTCGAGCTTTGCCCTATATTGAATCCGGAGTATACGCCGTCCTTCATTGCATCCTCGATGCTTTCTCCTTTCCTTCGAAAATCAGAAAGATTTTCGAGTGCAGTTTTATCTTGATGAATACCCTGTAAGACATTGAGAGATTTTTCATTAGCATTTTTAGTTGCACCTCTTCGATGGTCATTCGAACATTTCGAACACTTTCTTTTCCCACCGACTCATCCAGTCGACGAAACCTTCATGTGCCCCTTGTCGAAGGGACTCAAGCTGGCGTAAGGCCATAAAGTGATCTGTATTTTTTGCAAAATGTTCGACGAATGAATTAATCATGAGTGGCCATGTAGATATTTTTGATTTCTCTGCATGTTGGTACCAATCAAGGCTAACCTTGATCAAGATTTTGTGGAACAAGTTTAGCGCCAATCGTCAGTTAAACCTTGGGGCTTTAGGTATTGGAGATACGTTTAATGTGAGACCCGGGGTCCCATGCCATTATATTTTTCTATTTTTGGAAATTTGAAACCTTGAGGCAAGTATCCACTTGGCGGAGTGTACCATACTTCACCATCCACGCTGGTGTTGTCCTCGATTATTGATGACCTCTTCATTACATGTTCTTTGAAATGCTCGAATTCCAAGCTCTCCTTGTTTGGTGTTGGAATTTCGTCATTGTCGCATGTACCTCCGGATTCCCGTTTTTGTTTTGATATTTTGGTTGATGATCGTCCTTGGATCCAGAGCCATTTGTATGTTGATGAGAATCTGAGCCTTTTCCATCATTTCTAGCCTCATCTTGCAGCTTCTTAAAGAAATTGGCGAGTTTTTCCTCAATGATTTGTTCTATCTTTGAGGTGAGGATGTCAGTATTGTTGGCTTCCCCTTTCCCATGTTGTGAATCATCCATCTTGACCAGTCTTCCTTCCTCCGACCGATGCCAAGTACGAGTGTAAGCCCCCCCTCGCGTTATGGTTGCTTACGCTTGTATAAGTGCCTGAAATCACAAAATATGAAATATGATATCAGTATAAAGAAAAGATTATAAAATTTCCCTTTAATCATTTTTCAAGTCGAATCTCTTGTTTTTCCCCAGTGAAGTCGCCACTGTAGAAATCGAGGGATCGCCTAGCATGGGTCGAGTGTCGGTTTATTCTATGTCCCGAGTAAAGTCGCCAATGTAGAAATCGGGGGTTGGTATGCACGGGTCGAGGTGCCGGTCTATTTCCTTTGTCCATAATTGTTATGGGGCGAGGTCCATGTTCTCATCCGTTCGTGGATGTTTAATGTACAGGGTCTGCCAGAGATAATTTCTTACTAGTTTGTTAGTAAAGGGGGGGGCCAACTCTGCAAGGAAAAGAGATGTTTTGAAATCGCCACCTGACTAAGGGGAGTCAGGACCCTTTTAACTAGTTTGAATTCTTTTGAGGAAAACAAAACCAGTTATGACTTTCATGTTTTTGGTCTGTTATCAGAGAGTCTGGGTAAGGAGATTCTAGTACGGGATGGGAAGGTGTTAGGCACCCATCAGCCGCCCAATCGTAAGATTGGCCTCTACTTCATGATTAAAGGGGAAAATGTTTATAATTATATTGTTAATAAAAACAAATAGTGATGCATAGTGACGAATAGTGATTAAATAGTGACTGAATAGTAAATTGAATAGTAACCGAATAGTGCACAATGATTTGAATAGTGACATGCTTTATTTATTACTTTCTTAGCAATGGATCTAATGTGGGAGGGAATTCCGCTTTATACCCACACTTTGATTTATCCCACTTGTAAGATTACTAAAAAAAAACAAATTATTTTTATATAGTGCATGTAAAGAGTAGATGCGGTGTTACTACGAAATGGAAAAACCATTCCGTTCCCGTATAACTACATAATTACCAAAAAGATAAACAATTAGTATACCTGAAATATGATACCGAAACTTAATAGGATTCTTACGATAATTTCTCGCTTCTGTTAAGTATGCAGAAAGTAATTAAAGTACTAGCAATTTAATGCTAATCTTTTAAGAACTTAAAGACGATACTTGATTTGATACTTCTATTTTATTTTATTTTTTTTGGGGGTTTTCTGGAAATAAACTAGAAATGTATAGGATAATAATAACTATTATGTAAGAAAGAAACTTGATTTCTCTTTTACTAAATCACAAAATACATAGAGATTTAGAACATGTGAGGAGAAATAAAGAGTGTTTTCTCTCTTAGCAGAGTAGCGAACAAAATGGTGCTGGAAGAGGTTTTCGTGAGAGGAAATTATATATCGGAAGAGGTTTCCGTGAGAGAAAATCATATCTCGAATGATCGATTTACACTGCCTTTTATAGGCAGAGAATTCTTCAATCCCCCGCAAAAACCGCAGCCAAATCGTTGAAATTCGACTAATTGATCGTCCTTTTTTTTTTCTTTCCTTCTTCTTTGTCGAAGGGTGTGGGTCCCACTTGTCCTTTTTTCTTTTTTCTTTTTCTTATTCCTCCCGCACTTGTTCTTTTGACAAAGAAAAGTTGATTCCATTTGTTAAAATCAGTCACTAATCAATGTCTTGGTGTTGATAAGGGGAAGACGAAAAGTGGTCGTCCCTTAACGTCTTATGAGTTCTTGTTTTGCTCATAACTTTTTCATACGTGATTGTAATGACTCCGTTCTTTCACCATTGGCTTTTCATTTTTTCCCCTATTTAAGAGCTTGAAAGCAAGACTTGTGGGTTTGGAAGGATGATAAAATGGGTAGGAGCCGTGAACTTGTGGGCTTGATTGGTAGAGCTGGTGGGCTTGATTGGTAGAGCTTGTGGGCTTGAGAGCTTGTGGGCTTGATTGGTAGAGATTGTGGGCTTGAGAGCTTGTGGGCTTGATTGGTTGAACTTATGGGCTTGATTTAAAGGATATGAAAATCCTTAATTCCTCCACAAAGAATTTCTCTTGTATTCTGCTCCGAAGTATAAGAATGATATTTTCTATGGAAGGTGCGGAAATGGGGTGTCAACACCACCTTTATAGCCAAAACCTAAGGAGAAACCTTCAATCAATCGTAAAGGGAAATCTACTACTTCAAGTGAAGGAAGACCAAAGATTCTTCTTCTTAACATACCCCGCGTTAGTAATAAATCCCTCGTGATAAAGAACCATGACCCAACTGTCCATGAGCGATTCTCCTTTGAAGAAAAATAAAACTCAGCATTCTTCTTCTCAACATACCCAATTGGATTCAATCGTTAGTAATAAATCTAATGATGAATTTATCGAAGAATTTGAAGATATTAGAGAAGTTCCTTGTTGACGGAAAGATCAGGCAATTAGAAACGGCAGCGAAGCTCTAGCAGATTTCCATAAAATTCTTCTCGAAGTTCAAAAGGAAAGAGATAAACTCTTCTGCGAAAATAAATATCTTCTTGCAAGAGAAACTCAAGTTCGTTCTCGCCTTCTTATTACTAGCGATGATGAGTATTCTTGGGCAGCACATGTTCTTGATAATGCTAGGAATAATTTAGGTATAGATGCTAGTATTCATGCTGATCAATCAGCCTTAATTAGGGACTTGATTTCTGAAAAAGAAGGTTGTTAACCACTCTACTCTATTAACCTTTTGCTTTTTATTATTCTTTCTTATAACTTCTATCTTATCGATGCCTTATTCTCATGATTCTTCAAGACAGTGCTTAGTGTAAGGATGAGAGAACTAGAAGATATTAATCATCAACTTCATGAGCGATCTTACTTCTCGCAACAATAAATACTCACGATTAAAATCTCAATTTGGGATTACTTCTGCAAATTTTAACAGATCCCTCCTCATTACTCGTAATAATACTACTAGGCAGGTTTGTGATGATCATGGAATTCCTCATTCTCTGTATCCTGATCTTGCAAATGCAATACCATCAATGGTTCAAGATCTTGATATCTCTGATACTGATGAAGATTTTGACGAAGGTGAAGAAGAGAATAATGACGAAGAAATAAATTCTGGCGATGATGAAGAACCCAAGAAAAATAATAAAGAAGAGAAATCTGGTGAAGAAGAAGAATCTGATAAAGATAACAATGTTGATAAGTGAAACAATGTATCTGTCTAACTTCTTTCTTTGATGTAATTAATCGCGAGTTTTTTCAATTTGCTACAACTTTCTTCAATTTAATGTGTAAATTTCTTTGCCCCCTTATCTATATGAATGAAAGAACAACCTCTTTTTTGCAATATAACTTGGTCAATATAGTTTGTATCTGCTAATTATCCGTGCCTTAATATCCATATAAATTTCTCATATGGTGATGAATAATAATCTTTATCATTCTATTCATTCCCATACTTGCCTCTATTATTCATCTGCAATATGAGAAAGTTAATAAACGAATATTTTGACGAATTTCATAATTTCCGCGATATTGTCTCAAACCCTGATATTTTTGCGATCTTATGGTCTTATCATGCCTTCCTACTTAAAGGTCTTACTTTGCCATAGCATTCTCTCCGCGACAAGATCGCAGGACGTCTTTACATTTTCATGTATTGACCCATTGATCTTGTCTTATCTGCATTTCTTTATTGTATTGTGACAATATGACGAGCCTAAGTTTTCTCGCGAAAACAAAGCCTCGTGACATTGCCGTCTTGCGATGAAATCGCAGGACGTCTTTACATTTGCATGTAAAAACCCCTTGACCTCATCTTAACTTTTTTCTCTTATGGCTTTTTGCCTCTGTATAATTTACGCGACAATATGACAGGCCTAAATGATCTTGCGATCTTAGAGCCCCATGACATTGCCATCTTAAGACACTTATCAGCTCCCTAATGGAGGGTTCCACCCTTATCTTCCCCCTGGTTGCCCCTTCAAGGAGGGAACATCGGCCATACAAGACTATCTCCTCCCATCCAAATTTACCAACAACCAGTTGTTTTCGCAGCCTCTTGTCCTTTATGCCTATATGGCTTATAGTTACAAGACTGCACCCTAGGTGGGGTTTTCTTCAGGCCAAGTGCATTGTATCCAAGACTTACCAAGGATGGCCAGGGTAGGTTCGTCCGTCCCGAGCACCCTTGGATAAACCGTGTACCTCGGCGCCTTGGTCATACTTTGCACTTCTTGGAAGAGACTCTCAGTCGTCCAACCAGGGTATAACCTTATAAAGTTGGAAATCTAAGATCTCTATCCCGGATAGGTTTTCTTTAACCCCTACATCTATATGACTCAGGTTCCAGTAGCGGTATAACCTTATCCCTGAATCATATAAAGAGATACCCCCTTTATGACGTGCTTGTAGGTCTTACATTTGCCTCTTACGAAATTGTACTCGCGAACTAAGTTGCACGCCATAAAGGTTTGTCCCATTCTCTTAATCTCTGCGAAATTTCATTCGCGTTTCTTAAAATTTCTTGCGAGCTTTAAATCTCAATAATTTCTTTTCTTTTTCTTTTTTGAACTTTTCAATTTCATTTTCTTCACTCAAACAGAAAAAACAACTTTACCTTTCTACTTCTAGAGATCTTCTCGTCATATTTCATCTTTCTATCACTTTATTCTTCTCATCTTCCTTATCATCTGTTCTTTTACTTAGTGTTTTCCCGCAAGTTGCTTGTCATTTCCTCCTTTTATGCTTTTTATACTGTACCTTTCTTTGCGTTTTATTTTTTGCTTGATTTCTGCGAGGGACTTGTTAGTTACTTCTTCATGCTTTTCTATTGAATCAACCATTAATTTGTCACTTCTCTGTTGTTGCTTAATTCTGTATTTCCAATTGTTGTTCTTCCCTGCTCTTTCCTCACAAGACTTGATATCTATCTCATAACATTTCTTACTTTCTCCCCAATCTCCTTTAATTACTCCAACACCATTTGGATGAGGGAATTTAATGCACTAATGAAAGGTAGATGCAACACCCAATATCCTGTGTAGCCAAGGTCGACCAATTAATGCGTTATATGGTGATTCAATATCGAAAACACAGAATAAAATCTTGGAAGTCATTCCTCTTAACGGAATTCTCATTGTGATCTCCCCTTTAGGCTTGTTGGCAGTTCCGTTAAAACCATATATTCTGTATGTCGATGGTATCAAATCTTCATCTTTCCCACCCATGGTTCTGTAGGTGTGGTAGAACAGGATATCTACGGAACTGCCAGTATCAATTAGGATTCTATCAATGGCCCAAGACTCTTCCATTTCATTATTGTTTTCTTTACCTTCTTTTTCTTCTTCTTCTTCTTCTTCTGCTTGTTCTGGTTTTATTTCCAACCTTACCACCAATGGGTTATCATGCACCTCGCCAGGCTTTGGTATTTCTTGTGCTGTAAAAGAAAGGATTTGTTTCTGCCACTCTTCTAATGGCGAGATTCTCGCTATATTCATTATTTATTTTCCATCCATATCTCTGGCAAAGACTCTACTTAAGACATTATCGTGGAAATCTTCGATGATTCTGAAAGAATGCACAATAGAATTACAAAATAAATTCTTTGCTTTAGTTCCAACCTCTATAACAAAAGTTTCGCTCCTTTTACATTAGTCATTCTGCGATCGTCGGTGGTGGTGGCAATTGTTGCGATTGTTGATGCCCTTTCGAGAAAATGATTTAGCTTCCCCTGATCGATCATTCTTAAGATTATTCTTTTTACATTTCGCAATTATTTATCGAATGCCCATGAAAATGATGATAAGGACAGAATTCTTGATTACGAGTGTTAGGATGTGGTTCCTTCCCCATGTTCCATGGCGAGGGTATATTTTCCATTAAAATGATAGCTTCCCAGATTTTTTCTACACTAGCATTCAAGGGTGGCATCTTAATCTCCTCCCATATGGTTCTCATGTTCCCACGATTTCGAAATTATTTTGCTTTTGTCCACCATAAGTTTCTTGAGGTTGGTCAAGCCTTTGGATTTGACTATTTCCTCCACGATTGTAATAATTCTTCTCTCTTTCAAATTCTTCTTGATCATGACTTCCCATAGCCACTATCTTTTGTTTGTCATTATTCGCCACTTTCTCTGCTTGAACTTGCGAGGTGCTCGCCACGTTATTAATCATTTTGGGAAGCAAATTTCCATTAGCCACTACAGAACTGGTGTTTGCAATTGGGTATGACTCCATTTCGTTTTGTTTTTCTTCCAAAGCAATGTACTCTTCTTGTAGTTCTCTTAGTTCAGTCATTGTGATGGTGTTTTTGATTCTGAAAATTTGTATGTAGAGCAAATTGGTCGCATACATTGCATTAATAAAGGATAAAATAAGATATCTCTCATCTACTCTTCCCGCCATCTCACTACACATTGTCTTCCATCTTATGGTTAGATATTTTAGACTCTCTCCAATTCTCTGTTTTAATCCAAACACATCTTCTATACCTGGTCGTGAAGAGTTATTGCTTATGTATGCACCCAAAAATGTAGCTTGTAAGTGATCAAAAGAAGTAATAGTATTTTTCGGCAATCCCTCAAACCATTTTAGCGCCTCTCCAGTCAAACTGGATGCAAAGTACTTGCATAAAACAGCATCATGATTCTCCCACCGCAAAGATACACCTAACATAAGCTTTAACATGTTGAATATCACAAGTAGTCCCATCGAAAATACTTTGTTTAGTCTTTGGAAAATTGCATTTTGGAGGAATTCCTCTTATTTGTACTTCCTGTGTGAAGGAGTTCTAGCTGCTTCTTCGATTGCTTCATCAAGTTGCCTTCTTCCTCCTTCTCTTCTATTATTTATCATCCCTCTCATTTCTGCTAATTCCCTCAAAATTTGCTCACTTGCAGTTGGGCTTTGTTCTATTGGTCTTTTTAACGCACTTTATATTCTCCTGCGATTTTCCTCTTCATTTCTATCCGAAATTCGCAATTGATTTTGTCTCCTAATTTATTCTCCACCAACTTCTTCATTTCTTGCCAATTCTCTTTGTTGTCTTTCTATCCTTCTCTGTATTCATCATATTCTTCCCGAATATTGCCATTTTCGCGATTTTGTGTACGTCTTCTTTATCGATTATCATGATTGTTTTGCCTTATTGCTTCTTGAAACTCATGTTCTTCCATTTCTTCCCTCAGTCTTTCTCTCTCGCGAGCTAGGCGTGCATGTTCAGCATAATGTCTCTCTATTTCATTCTCCATAATTCTTTGATTTCTGACATGCTCTCGGCCATGTAATACTCTTCTACCTTCTTCGTGATTTTCTTCACCATCTTGATTACCTTCATTTCTTTGATTTTCAATATTTCGTCTTCCATTTAAAGTTTCTCCTTGTGGATCGTTACAATCATTATTCACTCTCTCTTCTCCCTGACGTTGTCCTCTATTTGGATTTTCATTTTCTTCTTGTACATTTTCTCCATTATTTCTTATGGGAGAATTTCTCCTTGGTATTTCCCTAAATGATCTTGAACTTGATCTAGTAGTACTTCTTGATCTTCTTCTTTGTAACCTTAAATTCTCCATTCTCAACTCATGATTTTGTCTTGTTAAATTTGCACGTTCCACCGCCTCTAACCTTCTTTCTTCCTGTATTCTTTGCCATGATTCCTCTGTTGTTTCATCTTCATCTTGATGAATCGATCCTTCTTCTACCTCCTGATTTCTTCCTACTCCATTTTCTTCTCTTAATTGTCTATTTGTTTCTTCTCTCATTGAATTTGATCTCCATGTATGCACGCTTACTCTATCATAATCCACTCTTCCATTTTGTACCGATGTTGATTGGTTTGGTTGTTGAATTAAATTTTCCCCTTCATTCCTTGTTCTATTCCTCCTAATTCTCATCCTTGAATATTCTCCTAATATACTTGTTTCTTCACCTACTAGTATTTTACTTCTTCTCACTGTTATTGGTGGTTCTGATGTATTTCTTCTCCTTCTTCCAGCCATTTCTTCAATTTCTCCAAATCTTCAAATTGTAATTAGAGATTTTGGATCTTGATGTCCCCTTAGTCGACGCCAAAATGTAGTAGCAGGATTTCCCACACTACACCCCTATTAAGATCTTATAAAAATCTAAGTGAAACTAGTTGAAGATTAAAGAATTAAACGACACTTTTATTATTTAGATCTCAGAAATGTTTACAGAAAATATTCAAACTCAGAATTACAACTTTCTCTTATGGAGTTTCTCTCTCCTCAAGAATTTCTCAACTCTAAAAAAATACATCCTCCCTCTCTGGACTTACTTGAACCCTTTATATAGGAAATTACATAGTGGGTGACAGCTAAGTTTTCCCCTTATTTCGGATATATTCTGCGATCTCATCGTGGTGTTTGTAATATTAATCTTCGCCAACTTTTGTAATCCTCGTGAAACAACATTCTCATAACATGTCTCTTCAATCATCAGCTACTGTGAAGCTTACTTGTGACGCTCACCAAATGTTGCTGAAGAATCCTTACGACACTCTCGTGAACAATGTCATTTATACTTATAGGAATATTTGACCTTCTCGTGAAAGTGTTGTTCTTACTACGAGAATATCGTTATGGCGATATTCTGGTACTACAAAGCTGACGATAGAAGAAATACAAAGAGAGTATGTTTATCCCGCGATGGTTATCAATTTTGCGAGAGAGAATATTATAACAATCGCGATAAGATCACAAAGTATATCCAAAAAATAAGGAAAACTTAGTTGTCATCCACTATGTAAAGCCCTATATAAAGGGGGTTCGTTAGATTCAGAAAAGGATGATGTCTTTTGGAGAGTTGATGAGGTTTTGAGGAGAGATAAACTCTAGAAAGAAATTTGTATTTCTGAGTTCTTATACCTTTTGTAAAGAATTCAAAAGTTAGAATAATAATAAAGTGTCGTAATTCATTCTCAAACTTAATTCAATTTCTGTAGATTCTTATCAGGGGTGTAGTGTAGGAATTCCTGCAACTACATTTTGGCGCTAAAAACAGGGATTGAATTAACAAAAATTAAAGAGAAAGTGAGGAAGAAGATAAGAATTGTTCAAGATTGGGGAAATCATTAAGTAAATTGGTGAGATAATTGAAGGGAGAATGATAAGAATCAAAGACGATTGTAGAAAATTGGAGTGTGATATGGTAACAAGAACAATGATTGATAGATTTCATGAAAATATTAAGGGGAAGATACACAAACGGGATTTTGAAGGAAGGAAAATCATGACGGTGGAAAAAATATCACCATTGAAAGATTGGTAAAAGCAAGAAATCACGTTTACAGCAGCAGAAATACCAGAAGAAGATTTAAGTCATACATCTCCATTAGTAGTCACAGTAACCACTATACCAATGAGAAAGGAGAAATCAATAAAATCTGTAGAAGAATGGGCTATGAATAGAACTTTGGTGGACACAAGAAGTTCTGTAGACATAATATTTTATCATACTTTCAAGAAAATGGGATATAAGGATGAAGAAATGTCTCATTCAACATATCATGTTCATGGCTTTGGAAAGTCTTTAACAAAACCTAAAGGCGAGATAATGGTACGAATTCCACTAGGGGAGATTGAAACACAAGTAACATTATGTGTGGTAGATGTGGAGTCACCGTATAACATGATATTATGAAGACCATGGATACACGCAATTAAGGCTGTAGCATCAACGTTGCATCAATGCATCAAATTTCCTACACCTAGTGGAATTGGAGAAATCAGAGGAGACACAGATTTTACGAAACTGTGTTGCCAAATTGAAGTAAGAAATTATGAAGGACATCCAAAACTGCGAAAGGCTTGCAAAAAATTGGCGAGAGAAACAAAGAAGGAAGAAGAATTTAAAGTTTACATGATAGGAGAAAAAGAAGGAAAAGGAATACCCAGTGAAATCCCACAAGAAGGGGATGAACTCGCAAGAATTATGAAAGCACCAACACCAATGGGAGAACCTGAAGCCAGTTATGTTGCAACAGAACCAACAAAGGAAATAAATATTGGGAGTAAATAAGAGCCTAAAATGCTGAAAATTGGGACTAGAATGGAGGCAGATGAGGAAGAAAGAACTATAAATCTTTTGCGAGAGTATGTAGATATCTTCGCGTGGAGCATGGATGAGATTCCAGGGATAGACTCGTCAATAGCATGTCATAAATTAGAAATCAACAAAAACATAAGACCATTTAAGCAAAGAATAAGGAAGATCGAAACAACATATCATTCTCAAATAGAAGAAGAATTACAGAAGATGCTCGACGCAGGAATTATAAGGCAAGCAAAATATCCAGAGTGGATTGCAAATATGGTAGTGGTCCCAAAGAAGAATAAGGGGATAAGAATTTGTATAGATTTCACTGATTTAAACAAGGCATGTCCTAAAGATAGTTTTCCATTACCAGATATTCTACAGATGGTTGAATCAAGAAGCCACGAAATGCTAGAATATCATCGTTGGATGGGTATAAAGGATATAATCAAATCCCTCTCGCTGAAGAAGATCAAGAACATACCGCATTTTTTGATCCAAGAGGATTATATTGTTATACAAAGATGCCATTTGGCTTACGAAATGCTGGTGCAACGTATCAAAGAATGGTGGAGAAGGTGTTTGCAAAGTGGATCCACAAAACATTAGAAGTGTATGTAGATGATATGCTGATCAAAAGCAAAGAAGCTGAGAATCATGTGCAAGATTTGAAAGAGATTTTCGATTAAATGCGGAAATTCAATATTAAAGTGAATCCTGATAAGTGTACTTTTGGAGTAACTTCAGGGAAATTTTTGGGGTATATTGTATCAAAATAAGGAATACAAGTTGATCCAGAAAAAGTACAAGCAATTCGCGATATGCCAACACTTGCGACGATAACATATGTGCAAAAATTAAATGGACTCTTAGCCTCGCTAGGAAGGTTCATTTCGCGATCTTCAGACAAGTGCAAACATTTTTTCGATATACTCAAAAAGGGAACAAAATTCAAGTGGACAGATGAACGTGAAAAAGCTTTTCAAGGAATCAAAGAACATTTAACGAACATAACTATTTTACATAAAGCTGAACCAGGAGAAGAATTATTGATTTATCTTGCAACAACCACATATGCGCTAAGTGCTGTGTTGCTGCGAGTAGATGCAGGGGTAGAAAAACCAATTTATTACATTAGTAAAACATTCAATTCTGCAGAGAGAAATTATTCAAAGATTGAGAAACTAATTCTAGCATTGGTACATGCAACTTTCAAACTTCGCATCTATTTTCAAGCACATAAGGTCAAAGTGTTAACGAAAGTGTCAATTGAGTCAGTAATGAAAAATTCAAAGAGATCAGGCAGAGTTGAGAGCTGGAATGCACAAGTAGGACACTTTGATATTCAATATGAAATTTTATCCTCGCCAAAATCACATGTCATCGCAGAGTTCTTAGCTGAATTTCCTTTAGAAGATGATGAAGCTGTGGAAGAGATGATGGATGTAGAAGAGGAATGCGGGGATCCAAAAGAGCTATTAACAGAACCCAACATATGGGAAATATTAGTGGATGGATCATCCAATGGAGAAGGAAATGGAATTGGAGTTGTTTTCATATCTCCAGAAGGAGAAAAAATAGCTTTTTCATTTAGACTTGAATTTGCGTCAACTAATAATGAGACAGAGTATGAGGCCGTGATCCATGCTTTAAAATTTGCATTAGAAATGAATTTGGAAAATGCGAGAATCACCAGTGATTCACAATTGGTTATTCGCCAGATAAAAGGAGAATACACAACAAATGAACCATCCTTGAGAAAATACAAAAGACTTGTTGAAGAATTATCTGCGAGAATTCCAAAAATAAAATGGAGACATATATCAAGGAAAGATAATAGACTTGTAGATGCTTTTGCTTTCATATCTAGTATGATGACAAATCCATTGGCAAGGTGCATAAAAATTCAAACACTTTCATTTCTGTCGGTAAACAAGGAAGAAGAAGAGACAGATGTAATGATGGTAGAAGCTAGCGAAGGAGAGCCAGCGAGCAATATCAAAGATTGGCGAGAAGATCTTCATGCATACCTGGCAAGAGGAGAAATCCCAAGAAATCGATTGGAAGCGCATAAATTAAAGAGTAGGGAAACCAATTATGAATTAAGAGATGGAGTATTATATCGCAGATCTTTTAATGGACCATCGCTAAGATGTTTGACGAGGGAAGAAGGACAAAATATATTGAAGATATTTCACAGCGGTGACGCTGGTAATCACAGCGGAGGAAGATCTTTGGCATATAGAACAAAAATTCAAGGCTACTACTGGCCATATATGCATGAAGATGCAAAACAACTCTCAAGGCGTTGTGAAGATTTCCAGCGATATGGAAAGAAGATACATGCACCAGGAGCACCATTATCATCCTCAACAAGTGTGTGGCCTTTTGGGAAATGAGGATTAGATATTGTGGGACCATTTGTACCTGGTTATGGACAAACAAGATATTTGATCGTCGCAACAGATTATTTCACAAAATGGGGAGAAGTAAAGGCAGTACAACATATTCGCGATAAAGATATTTTTACATTCATATTTGAGAATATAATTTGCAGATTCGGGATTCCAGCGCAGTTGGTATCTGATAATGGAAAGTAATTTGAAGGGCAGAATATAGAATTGCTACTCAATGCATTTAAGATAAAGTGTGGAAAATCTACTCCTCTATATCCACAAGCAAATGGTCAAGCTGAAGCAACCAATAAAACAATCGCAGACATCTTAAAAAAGAAGCTAGAAGGATACCATAGAGCATGGTGTGAACAGGTGCATAATGCAATATGGGCCTACAATACAACTATACAGGAAACTACTGGAATGTCACCTTTTTGTTTGACATATGGAGTTGAAGCTGTGTTACCAACAGAAGTAGCTATTCCTACAACAAAAATAGAGGCTTGGGAAATAAATCTAATTGTTGGAATGATTTTAAATAAATTGGATGAATTAGAAGAAAAAAGAGAAAAAACTTTGCAACATATGGAAAATTTCCATCGAAGATTAGCTCGTGAGTACAACAAACGTGTTAAGAAACGTGAATTTCAACCTGGCGATTTAGTGCTGCGAGAAACACCAAGTTATCAGCGAGAGAATGGTGGAAAGTTGGAGAGAAAATGGGATGGACCATACATCATTAAAGAGATAGTTGGAACTGGGGCATACAAACTAATGGATCCTAAAGGAAGAGATGTTGGTCAAAGACTCGATAGACCATGGAATAGATTATTTATGAAAATGTATTATCAATGACATCTTCTATCTCTACAAGATAAGAGATACTGGTTTGATTATATGATGAAACATGTAATAAATTCTTTTATATCTATTTTACAACTGAAAAATTCTTCTGATAACAAAGCACAACAAAAACAGCGAGCATCATCGCAAGAAAAGCGAATACAAATTTCGCAGAGATTAATAGAATGGGACGAACCTTTATGGCGTGCACCCTAGTTCGCAAATAAAATTTCGCAAGAGGCAAATGTAAGACCTAATAGCACGTCATAGGAGGGGGTATCTCTTGACATGATTCGGGGGTAAGGTTATACCATTCTTTGGACCTGAGTCATGCAGATGTTGGGGGTTAAAGAAAACCTATCCGGGAGAGAGATCTTGGATTTCCAACTATATAAGGTTATACCCTGGTTGGAAGACTGAGAATCTCTTCCAAGAAGTGCAAAGTATGACCAAGGCGCCGAGGTACACGGTTGAGCCAAGAGTGCACGGGGCGTATGAAACTCCCTTGCCATTCTTGGTAAGTCTTGGCTATGATGCACTTGGCCTGAAGAAAACCCCACTTATGGTGCAGTCTTGTAACTATAAGCCATATAGGCATAAAGGATAAGAGGCTGCAAAAACATCTGGTTGTTGGTAAATCTGGATGGGAGGAGCTAGTATTGTATGGACGATGTTCCCTCCTTGAAGGGGTAACCAGGGGGAAGATAATGGCGGCACCCTCCATTAAGGAGCTGATAAATGTCTTAAGACGGCAATGTCATGGGTATTTATGATCGCAAGAACATTTAGGCCTGTCATATTATCGCGTGACGTAAATGATACAAGAGGCAACAAGACACGAGAGAAAATGTTAAGATGAGATCAATGGGTTTTTACATGAAAGTGTAAAGACGTCCTGCGATTTCATCGCAAGACGGCAATGTCATAAGGTTAAATTCTTGCAAGAGAGTTTATGCTTATCATATTGTCGCAGAGATTTTGAAAGAACATGGATAAGACAAGATCAAAGGGTCTTTACATGCAAATGTTAAGAAATCCTGCGATTTTGTCGCAGAAAGAAAAAGTTTGGCAAAATAAGACCTTTAATTAGGAAGGCAAACTAATACCAAAAGAATAACCTTACTAATTAACTATTCTATTTTAAGAATGCAAGAAATACTCATTCATCGCAGAGCAATATATAAGAAGGCAAATTCTTAAAATTGTAGATTCCTTCAGAATTTTTCAGAACATCGCATCAATATTCATTGCATCGCAGATACAAAAAATAATTCACCATTTCAAGAAAGATAATAAAAAGGTCAAATAGGGGAATGGAGAAGTAACATTTCATTATCTTCCTTGAAAATATTCAAAGTAAACTAAGTCGAAAGTTAAATTCTAAAAAGGTTTCAAAAGTTACATTGCTCGCAAGAAAGAAGAAGGAAAACAAATCAAAAATAAAGTTCAAGCCTCGCCAAATTCATTATTCTTGCTCGTAAGATTTATTATTCTTTCCAGAGTTATCAACTTCATCAACATCCTTTTCACCACGAGTCTCTTCTTCTTTTGATTCTTCATCAGCGGTTATTTCGCCACTTGCAGTTACTTCTTTGGGAGGACTTCTTTCTTCTTCTTCACCATCTTCTTGGGTGATATTTTCTTCATCATTAGTAAACTCTAAATCTTCATCCATGGGAAGAGGAATTTCATCATCATCAACCTTTATAGGAGGAACAGATACATGAGGGAGAGAATGGGAGAGCAGAATCTCGTTCACAAGAACTTCAGCACTGAGGTGGACCTTTCGAAGGAAACCTCTATCACGATTCATAATCTATATATTTTTAAAGTAATCGAGATAATAAAGTCTTCTTTCCGCTTTGTCGCGGGCTTCAAGATAATTGGAAAGAAGAGACTTGTTCTCTTTGCGAACTTTATCCAATTTGTTGGTAAGATCAACAATTGTAGAATGAAGACTTCTTTCAGATTCTGCGAGTGACAAAAGTGATAAAAGATTATTTAGTCAAAGATTTTGCAAGAAATATAACACAAAATTTAATAGAAAAGTCAATAATAGAGAGGCAGTCAATTGACTACCTTCCTTTTGCGAGGTTAAGTTTTGAATTAATGTAAAGAAACAGTTTTCCCATTGATTCATAGCATCATCGAATTTATCTCCAACCACACCCTTCAGACGAGATTTCATATTTTCTTCTCTAGTGCGTAGATACAAGTTTTCCTTTGCTAGTAAAGAATGAGATTCCTTCAGTTGAGAACACTGGTCTTGAAGCTCGCTGGCCTTTAAACTAAGATTTAACCTACCTTTGATAAGTTTATCCTTCTCAGCAGTGGATGATCCAGTTACTTCCTTAAGCTCATTTTTAAGGGAACGAAGAGATTGCTCCTGATTATCGCATATCCTTTGTAGATTACTCAGTTGCTGTGAAAAAATCGCCATCAATCTTGAAAACCTATATTTCTCTTGGGATAAAGTTCTATTTTCATCTGATAAAGATTCTACCACCAGGTTAGACTTGGTTAACGAATATGAGAGACGAGAAACCTCATTACTTAATAAACTTTGATTTCGCGATAATTGATTATTCTCATTAGTAAGATTATCTATTTGATCAATCGAATATGTATGAAGATTATCTAATCTATTATACTGGTCCATCCAAGTATCTCTTTCGAAACGAGCTTCATCATCAATATATTCAAACTTAAGTCTCTCCATGAAACGAGTCCGATTTGAAACTAATATATGAATCAAGAATTTAAGAAAAAGACTTGAGTACAGAAGATATAAAAGTAAAACAGAAAAACAAAAGAGCAGAGGCAAGAAAAATGTACCTTTCACTCGTCATTTTTTACGAAGATTTCTCATGATCTAAAGAAGAATTGCGGAGCATATGATTCAAAGTATCGCATTCAGCAGTCTTGACTTGAAGGCTTCTTCTCAGAGCTTCAACCTCATTTTCCATAGACGCTCGTGAAGCATTACAATCAAATCCAAAATATTTGAGTAGAGTCTCGCAAGCTTCATATTGAAGGGGATCAGTAGAGGATTTTCTAGCATTGTCTAAAATATTGGAAAAGATTTTAAAAGCAACATCAACACCTGCAAAAGTTTCATTTAATGAAGGAAGGGGTGTAGAAGATGAAGTAGTAACAAGAGAAAGTTGACGATTTGAATCATTTGCGATGGTTGAGTTGTCAGGAGGAGGGGTATTTGGAAAAACAACAGTTGAAGGCAGTAGAGGACTATAAGGAGTCTCAGTCACAAAAATTTTAGAATCTTGATTCGTCAAAGGGTCAGAAGAGGTATAATTATGAGCAGTGATATCCTCGTAGACAAAAGAAGAAGGGTTTGGTTGCGACAATGTGGGAGTATCCCTCGCGGATGTTAGCGGGGAAATAAAGAGATTATCTCCAAGAGTCTTAAAGTGGCGAGATCTCTTGGGAGGTTTAACAGAGTTCTCGTCATTCTACGAATAATAATTCAGATAAGAAACAGAGGCAACAATATTGTTATTAAAAAAATAGAAGAGTGTTTCTTACTACCTTATCATTCGCAGAACTCCTCTTCTTCTTCTCGGCTGGCCTTTTGCGAATATTAGGGTTTTGAGTTGTGGATTGTGTGTTAGAGATAGTTCCGCTGAAAAGAAGATATAACATGGAAGTTATGAAGAATCAAATAAGAAAGATTGGAGAATAAATAAAAATTGGTTTAAATAAATATCATAAGTCAAGAAATATACCTTGGTGACTCCATTAAAACAGTAGCACGAGAATATGAAGAAGAAAAGTTGCAGACGGAAGAAGAAGTAAATAGATGAAGAAGATAAAGAAACGGAAGAGGAAAGTTAGTTTTGAAATTTAACTCTACCTTTTATAGGCAAAAATGAGTTGAACTATTAAGCAAAGACGTGTCAGTAAAAAGAGGGCTGAACAACACGTGTAGGCGGTAAGGCTAGATTAACGAAACCTTGTCGAGAAGAAAATATAAGAGGGAAAGAAGTTGCGAGTGTTAGTTCTCATGATCTTATCTTCTTCGCCGAAAAGACATGAGAAGAGGCAAGATGTAGGACCAGAATATCGCTACAACACTATTTATGCGATATTAACAACACTTTTGCAAGCGTCACAGAAGATTCTTTAATGCCATTTTGCGAGCGTCACAGAAAAATCCAAAAGAAGCTGACGATAGAAGAAATACAAAGAGAGTATGTTTATCCCGCGATGGTTATCAATTTTGCGAGAGAGAATATTATAACAATCGCGATAAGATCACAAAGTATATCCAAAAAAGAAGGAAAACTTAACTGTCATCCATTATGTAAAGCCATGTATAAAGGGTTCGTTAGATTCAGAAAAGGATGATGTCTTTTGGAGAGTTGATGAGGTTTTGAGGAGAGAGAAACTCTAGAAAGAAATTTGTATTTCTGAGTTCTTATACCTTTTGTAAAGAATTCAAAAGTTAGAATAGTAAAAAAGTGTCGTAATTCATTCTCAAACTTAATTCAATTTCTGTAGATTCTTATCAGGGGTGTAGTGTAGGAATTCCTGCAACTACATACCTTTTAGTCGATGAAGATCCACCGGTTCCTTGAGTAGTCCTTCGTCTTGTATGATGATCTCCATGGAGTTCTTGAGCTCAACTACACTTTCTATCCTAGTCCGAGATCTTATCTATAATAGATTAGAAATTAAGACTTTATAGTTTTGATCACTAAGATTGACATGCTTGAGATAGAAACACATGCGAGTTTGACCGAGCAGTGCTCTAACAATCTCCCCCTTTGTCAATTTTAGTGGAAAAACTACTAATACATATGGAATACAAAAAATATATAAATAAACTTTGTAGATCCTATTCCACATGCCTAATCTTCAACAATACTCGAAATCTTCGTCACTTCCAAGTAGTCCAATGATCCCCAAAGGTTATAAGTTTAGTATCATCGTTGTTGAAAATACGTAGTTATAACAATGAGAAAAGCATCGGTTCTCAATCATTGTTACAAAGTGTCATAATATTATTACACCGCGTCAAACTCCAATTGTATCACAACTTCAACAACAATACTATGGTGATACTTTACTCCCCCTTAGTCAATACTCCATTTCACATGGAAACCACTCCCCCTTACATAATTATCCGAAAACCATATGTATTTGTAGTGTGAACTACAATTAATTCTCCCCCTTTTTGTCAAAAAAATTGGCAAAGGTACAAGAACGGGATCCTAATGAAATTTCCGTAAGAGACATTTCATGACCAAAGGTAAATGTTCTATCATCTTGTTTAGATGCAATCATAAAGCCGAGGCTAAATGCATTCATCAAGGAGTTCATAAAGATACAAGATAACCCCTAAGCAATTCCACATCCACACTCCCCACAAAAATTTGAAAATTAAGCGCAAGTTCAAAAGAACTCTCCCCCATAATATGTCATTCCCAAGGGAACAACAAGAGCGACCTTAATTTCAAGAGAAAAGAAGGTTTTCTTTAGACTTAACAAATTGCATACAAGTATGAATTTGGAATTCAACAATAAATATTCAATCATATTAACCAAAGAGAACCAAGATTAATTTGGCTGAATATGCTCAACACAAGCAAACTTATGGAGATTTAAAAAATCAATTAGATTAATCACAAGAAAACTCGCAAATAATCTAATTGTCATACACAACCAAACTAATTACAAGAGTAATCAATTTAATTGGCCACACTCGACATAAGAATATCTATGGAGTAATGACTAAGTTAATCATGAAAAAACAACCTAGTTAAAGAAATGCTCAAACATAAGAACACTTATGAACTACTAACTAAATAATCATACAAGTTGATTGATTTAGTTCATTTGGGCTCAACATAAGAGATTATGGAACCCCGACTAAGATTATCATAGGATATGACAACCTTAACCGTACATGTACTCAACATAAGAAAACTTATGGAATACAAACTAAATAACCACACAAGTTGATTAATTTAGTTCTTAATGTTCAACATATTGCATCTTCATGGAACAACCAACCATGCCAATAAGAAATCAAATTAGTCATATCGTGCTCAACATAAGATACATAATGGAGCCTTCACGGTAATACATAATAAAATGGATCAATTAAGATCTATACCGTGGATAACAAAAGGATTCATTCTATGTTTCCATCACCATTTGCACAATGACATACAATAGACATAATCCTTGATTCACAAAAGATTTCAACCTATCTTACATCAAATATTGACAATATAGGCTTAACTTTTGTGTTTGTCAAAAGTCCATTCATCATTTTATCAATATTTGCATATCAATTCCCGAACGACTTTACTTTTGACAAAATATGGGACAATCAAGTTCACGGACGTAAACATACATATCCCATCAAAATATTGCAATATATAAAATAAAAAAAGAATAATACTGCAACCATCATCTTCCAAACAAGTTTAGAATTTAAACCAATAAATCTAAAAACAAGAAGATGAAAACATTGGATATAGCTATGTGTAGTCACAATAATGGCTATTCCAAAACACTAGTTATCCTTCTCAAAAACAAGAATAAATTCTCATAAGAAGTTTCCTAGGCATCAAGACAAACTCGTAATGCACATATAAGATGATTTGTCCTTAGAGGGTATAATCAATCTTTTTCGCCCGGATTTATACCAAAAAAAGCTACCAAAGGCATATAAAAAGATTTTATTAACAAAGAAGAACATACAAAGTCATTAACGACCATGCACCATAGTTCACATAAAATGATTGTGAACATTCAAGAATCCCATAGTAATGCGTACTACTGCCCATTCTGGAACTTCCTTCTTTGTGATTCACCAACAACATTCTTGTAAAATCTACAAATGAGCTTAGAAGAGTAGTACTCCAAGAATTCAAGTGCCCAAGTCTAAGAGAAGTGGAACAAGTGCAATGAACCGGAGAAAAATACTCAAAAACAAGAGACAGGACAAATAATAATCTTAACTAATCCAAATTCAGTAATTCTCATCTCCAATTTTAAGAGAATTCAAATAGGCTTAGAATGCAAAAAGAATGAGTTCATTCCGAGTTCGGAAGAAGAAGTTACGGCCAAAACAAGTCGACCGAAAATCGACGTCTACAGGCAAGTCCGCGAACTTACGGGTTTGAACACGAATTTTCAAGTCTTGGAGCAGTATGCAGACGGGGTTTGCGAACTTAAACCCTTGGATTTTGGTTTTAACTGATGTTATGCATACTTGGTATGTGTACCATGAAGTCCAAACATCCCAAACCACTATTTTCAAACCTAACCATTTAAGAATCTTAAACACGGATCAAGTTAGGTAGAAATGAATGATAAGCAAGGTACATGGATCATTATAAGTACTCTAAGCAAATAAAAAACACAAATATTGCTCAATTTTATAGACATACCTTTTTATAAGAATCCAATCGACTTATTGATCATAATTTGTGTGCCCCAATTCTCGTGCTTCCCTCACCGTATACATAATATGGCATTTCTTGGTGAGGATGCACTTTGTGTTGAGGTGAACAATGTATTGCTCACCATGGCACCAAGAAAGAGTTTCTTTCCAATAACTCTTAAATCTTGTAGTGTTGAGGAACACCCAAGGAACTATTTTTATAAGTCTATCAAAGAACTTCAAGAGAACCCAAAAAGATTTGTGTTTCTGATTTCTTGTTTTCCAACTTATAAAAAATAGTTCCTGCAGATAGTTTTTAGTATTGCGAAGGGAAACTCTTTTGATAAAAAGAGACATCCTAGATTCTTCATAAAAGAAGACAATACTACTATCCTGATAGGAAGTATCAGGAATTAAGCAGCGAATCAATTCATGCTTTGAGGTGATACACTCAGATGACTGAGATTTAAACTCCTCTTGTAATTCGTTTAGTTCATCACAACTAATTGGATTACGCAGAGTAGGAGAATTTCTATCACTGATTAGTAATCAATATCAACCTCAACATGAATGTTATTCATCATAACTTGATTTAGCCTTTCAAGATATTCTTGTTCTTTCTGGAGGTATAACTCAACATCAAGAGATAAGCCCTCAAGCTTATTTTCAATCCCTGAAAACACTTCATGGGATTTTAAACCTGGTGGAGGTTTAGATAGAATTTCTTCTACAGATTTTATTAAATCAGTCATGGAAGATAATTCTGTAATCCCTGGATCTGGTGGTGCATTTATTGAGATATCACTACTGTCCAGAGAGTCAGATCGCTATAAACACATACTTATGAGGTCTTGAACTTGTTTGCCTGCTCTGATACCAATTGAAAAAGCGGGGGTCTAACAACACCACCCAATATTTCGATTAGCAATTTGTATGGACAACTCCGAGTTGTTTTCTTGAGAATCTACTAGACAGTTAGACTCAATCAATAGAAAATACTCGATAAGTTATTATCTCAATCTCTCGATTTGATTTACTCAAGTAAATATGATTCGCGAGTCTTAATCAAAGAGAGATAACTTGGATGGTGCCAAAGACTAATATGCAAGTGTCAATCAATTTAAATCAACAACCAATAAGGTCGGATATTCTAATTGATTGAACAACGCATAACCTGTATTATTTCAATTATATAACAAAATATAATTCGGAAAATAAATAACACAGACACCAAAATTTTGTTAACGAGGAAACCGCAAATGCAGAAAAACCCAGGGACCCAGTCCAAATTAAACATACACTGTATTAAGCCTCTACAGACACTAGCGTACTCCAAATTAACTTCGGTATGGACTGTAGTTGAACCCCAACCAATCTCACACTGATCCCAGATAGATACTGCGCACTTGATTCCCTTAGTTGATCTCACCCACAACCAAGAGTTGCTACGATCCAAAGTCGGAGACTTTGATAAAAAAATCTGTCTCACACAGAAAAATCTACAGGTAATAGATAAATTCGTCTCCCACGAATAAACTAACAAGTTTTGTTCCATATTTTGATAAATCAAGGTGAACAGGAACCAATTGATAAAACCAGACTTATATTCTCGAAGAACAGCTCAATTTAATCAATCACCTCACAATAAATATAATTGACGCAGCGAAGAAGATTATTGAGGAATCACAAACAGTGAGACGAAGACGTTTGTGACTACTTTTATCTTGCCTATCGGAGATAGAAATCTCAAGCCAATTATTACAATTGTACTCGTATGATAGAAACATCAATATCAGATCACATAACTACAAGAAAAGTAATATCGGCCTGGCTTCATAATTCTAATGAAGTCTTTAAGTCGTTAACCTGGTTTTAGAAGAAGAAAACCAAAGGTCAAAGGAGAATCGACTCTAGCTTTAGAAAACTACACACAGAATGTGTGGGGATTAGGTTTCCCAGTTGCTAGAGTTCTCCCTTATATAGTCTTTCAAATCAGGGTTTGCAATCAATGTTAGCTGGCTAACAAAGCATTCAATGTTCACCGTTAGATGAAAACCTGATTAGATACAAGCTAATATCTCTCAACCGTTGGATCTAAAACATAGCTTTCTGTACACACATGTACTTGACGTTTTGGGTTTGTGTAACCGTACCCAAACGTGTATAATGGTTGGTTCAATATTAGTCAACCAAATGGTTATCCAAATGATAACTTTCATTTCAACCATATTCTTCTTCACCATATCTAGTCCAAATGACTCAAATGAACTAGTTGGAGAGTTGTTGAATTGCTATGAGATGTCATGTACTACACATGACACAATTGAATCAAAAACGATGTGATTCACTCGAATCATTTCATGAACTATAAAGCCACGGTTTGCAAAAGCATTCCTTAGTAATTTAAGATAAGTTCACGAACAACGTTTTCAGACATAACCTCTTGAGTTCGCGGACTGAGTTCACGGACTCAAGCTAACCGGTTGAAGTTAATAAACTCCATCAGAATTTCTCGGGACTAGAACTTCCGTCAGTTCGCGGACTCACCTAAGCTTCAACTTCAGCAGATATTCTCGGGTTCGAGAACTTACGCCAGTTCGCGGACTAAGTTGACTGCTCACGTTCCGGTTCCACTTGATCAACAAAGTTCGCAAACTTCGGTTCAAGTGCTAAGGACTTATACATATATTTGTTTCCACAATAATGTTTATATCCCCAAATGGTTATATATTCTAAACTCTCATTTCAATCATTGAAACATTCTCAGAGGGTGTTATATAGTTGTTATTCACAAACTATTTTTCGTCAGAGCGATTTTCAAAATGATTGAAACATAACATGACTTTCGTCACTAGGAAAAGATGAACTTGGATAAAGCGAAAGCTTTACCAACACCCATTTCTAGAAATAGATAAGCAAGATATACTCAGCTCGAAATGTCACATGTGATATTCTTAGTCTATATAGTTAAACGACTTTTGTCTCAAGATAGGAGATAGAGTAGATAGACTTTTGAGTGATAGATAAGTTCAAGTCTCTATATATCTTTTAGTCAATGAAGATCCACTGGTTCCTTGAGTAGTCCTTCGTCTTGTATGATGATCGACTTGGAGGTCTTAAGCTCAACTACACTTTCTATCCTAGTTCGAGACCTTAGCTATAGTAGACTAGAAATAAAGACTTTATAGTTTTGATCACTAAGATTTACAAACATGCTTGAGATAGAAATGCATGCGAGTTTGACCTAGCAGTGCTCTAACACATTTGATATTTAGAGCCGAGTTTACTTTCATATCTTTTTCTCGAAATATGTGTTGGTAAGCTTTCGCTTTAACCACATTTCATCTTTACCCGTGACGAAAGTCATGATGATGTTTCAATCTTGAAAATGGATTTGATGAAGATAGTCGATTATTTATGTCTAACGACTACTAATATTATAGAAGAATGTTTCAATGATTGAAATGTAGAGTTGAGATTACGTAACCATCTATGGATATAAGCATATATAGTGTGTTCGCATATTAGTGTATAAGTCCATGTACCGGAAACCAAGTGCGTGCATATATGTGCATGTGGTACTGGTGAAGGAGACAGGTTAGGTACACGTACCCGTAAGCATACAAGCGGAGGTTCTTGTACCGATAATTTTTATTGTAGTTTGGAGTTTATGAACTTACAAACTAGTCACCTTAGGTACGCGTACCCGTATGCGTACCCACGGAAGTTTTCCAACCAAAAATTTCCTCTGGGTTTTCAAACCCATTTCCGATAAATCTAGAGTACACATACCCGTACGTGTGCCCAAGCTGGTTATATCTCAAATCGGTGAGCTCATGAACTTAAACAATAAATCAATAAGGAATACAATCTTTGCAAACCGTGGCTATATTGCTCATTAATTGATTCAAGTGAATCAAACCGATTTTGCTTCAATTGTGTATTGTGTAGTACATAAGATTTCCTTGCAATTAAACAACTCTTGAACTAGTTCTTATGAGTCTTTTGAACTAGTTATGAGAAAGATGAATATAGTGGATATGAAAGTACTCATATGGCTAACCATTGGTCAACCATTTGTGAACCAACCAAATGTACATGTTTAGGTACGGTTACTCAAACCTAAATGAAATACATTTCATGTGTGTGCGACATGCTAAGATTCGATCTAACATTTGAAAGATATTAGCTTGGGTAAGTCAGATTTTTTATCTAACGGTGAATATTGAATGCTTTGTTACCAAGGTAGCTTAGATTGCAAACCCTGATTTGAAAAATATATAAAGGAGACATCTAGCAATTGGAAAAAAAAATACCGCACCTCCTGTGTGATACTAGTTGGTTTGCTAGAGTCGATTCTCCTTTAACCATAGGGTTCTTATCGAGACCCTGTTGGTTAACGACTTAAAGACTTCATTGGGATTGTGAAGCCAGAAGAAACTATTTCTCTTGTAGTTATGCGATCTGATATTGCCATTTTATATCGTAAGAGTTCAATCGAATAATTGTCTTGAGATTATATCTCTGATAGGGAAAGATAAAAAGAAATCACAAACATCTTCATCTCATCGTTTGTGATTCCGTAATATCTAGTTTCACTACCATATTGTTAGAGCATTGCTCGGTCGAACTCGCATGTGTTGCTATCTCAAGCATGGTTGTCAATCTTAGTGATCAAAATTATAAAGTCTTGATTTCTATTCTACTATATATGAGGTCTCAGACTAGGATAAAAAGTGTAGTTGAGCTCAAGAACTCCATGAAAATTATCATAGAAGATGAATGACTACTCAAGGAACCAGTGGATCTTCATCGACTAAAAGGTATGTGGATACTTGAACTTATCTATCACTCAAAAGTCTATCTACTCTATCTCCTATCTTGAGAAAAAAGTCATATTACTGTATAGACTAAGATTATACACATGTGGTATTTCGAGCTGAGTATATCTCGCTTATTTATTTCTCGAAATATGTGTTGGTAAAGATTTCTCTTTATCCAAGTTTATCTTTACCTAGTGACGGAAGTCATGTTATGTTTCAATTGATTTGGAAATTGCTCTGACGAAAAATAGTTTGTGAATAACAACTATATAACGCCCTCTGAGAATGTTTCAATGATTGAAATGAGAGTTTAGACAATATAACCATTGGAGGATATAAGCATTGTTGTGGAAACACATATATGTATAAGTCCTTATTGCTTGAACCAAAGTTTGCGAACTTTGTTGATCAAGTGAAACCGAAGAAGTGTGTAAGCTTCATTCCGCGAACTGGCGGAAGTTCTCGACCGATAATTTCTACTGGAGTTTGTAAACTCCATCCGGGAACTTAAGCCCACGAACTTGAGTAGGTTATGTCTAAAAATGATGTTTGTGAACTTATGTTAATAAACTAAGGAATGCTATTGCAAACCGTGACTTTATAGTTCATGAATCGGTTCGATTGAATCACATCGTTTTTGATTCGATTGTGTCTTGTGTAGTACATAAATATCTAATCAATAGAACAACTCTCTAACTAGTTCATTTGAGTCATTTGAACTAGTTATGGTGAAGAAAAATATGGTTGATATGAAAGTTATCATATGGCTAACCATTTGGTTAACTATTGTTGAACCAACTAATGTACAAGCTTGGGTACAGTTACACAAGCCTAGAAACGTACATTACATGTGTGTATAACAAGCTATGTTTTTAATCTAATGGTTGATAAATATTAGCTTGAATCTAATCAGGTTTTCATCTAACGATGAATATTGAATGCTTTGTTAGCAAGATAACATTGATTGCGAACACTAGTTTGAGAAACTATATAAGGGAGAACTCTAGCAACTGGGAAACCTAATCCCCACACATTCTGTGTGATACTAGTTATGCTAAGCTAGAGTCGATTCTCCTTTAACCTTTGGTTTTCTTCTTCTAAAACCACGTTAACGACTTAAGGACTTCATTATTAGGATTGTGAAGCCAGACCGATACTACTTTTCTTGTAATTGTGTGATCTGATCTTGTTGTTTCTATCGTATGAGTACAATTGTAATAATTGGCTTGAGATTTCTATGTATGATAGGCAAGATATAAAAGTAGTCACAAACACTTCGTTTCATCGTTTGTGATTCCACAATATCTTTTTTCGCTGCGTCGATTAAGACTATTGTGAGGTGATTGATAAAGCTGAGTTGTTCTTCAGGAATATAAGTTTGGTTTTATCAATTGGTTCCTGTTCACCTTAATTTATCAAAAGACAGAAAAAAAAACTCGTAGGTATATTCATGGGAGACGGATTTATCTATTACTGTAGCCTTTTATGTGTGATACAAATTTGTCTATTAAAGTCTTCGACTTTGGGTCATAGCAACTCTTAGTTGTGGGTGAGATCTGCTAAGGGAATCAAGTCCGTAGCATCCTGCTGGGATCAGAGACTTAGGAGCATAACTGTACCTTGGATCAGTGTGAGATTGATTGGGGTTCAACTACAGTCCAGACCGAAGTTAGTTTGCAGTAGGCTAGTATCTATAGCGGCTTAATACAGTCTATGTTTAATATGGACTAGATCCCGTGGTTTTTATGCATTTGTGGTTTCCTCGTTAACAAAATTCTGGTGTCTGTGTTATTTCTTTTCCTCGTTATATTATTTATCTTTATAATTGAAATAATACAGGTTGTGCGTTGAAGTTCAATCAATTAGAATATCCGACCTTTTGGTTGTTGATTTAAATTGATTGACACTTGGATATTGGTATTTGGTACCATCCAAGTTATCTCTCTTTGATAAAGACTCGCAAATTTCTATTTGCTTGAGTAAAGATCAAATCGAGAGATTGGGATAATAAGTCCTTGAGATATTTCTATCTATATTGAGTCTCTCTGTCTTGTTGATTCTCTAGAATGTAACTCGGAGTTTTTCCATACAGATTGCTAATTGAAATATTGGGTGTGGTTGTTAGACCCCCACTTTTTCACATACGATTTATATTATTGTGAGGTGATTGATAATACTGAGCTGTTCTTCGGGAATATAAGTCTGGTTTATCAATTGGTTCATGTTCACCTTGATTTTATCAAAAGACGTAACAAAACTTGTAGGTTTATCTGTGGGAGACATGTTTATCTATTATCGTAGACTTTTTTGTGTGATACAGATTTTTTTATTAAAGTCTTCGACTTTGGGTCGTAAAAACTTTTGGTTGTGGGTGAGATCAGCTAAGGGAATCAAGTGCGTAGTATCCTGCTGGGATCAGAGACGTAAGGAGCGCAACTGTACCTTGAATCAGTGTGGTATTGATTGGGGGTTTAACAACAGTCCAGACCGAAGTTAGTTTGTATTAGGCTAGTGTCTGTAACGGCTTAATACAGTGTAGTGTTCAATATGGACTAGGTAATGGGGATTTTCTGCATTTACGGTTTCCTCATTAACAAAATTTCTGGTGTCTGCGTTATTTATATTCCGCGTTATATTTTGTTATATAATTGAAATATCACAGGTTATGCGTTGTATCGATCAGTTGTGAAATCCAACCTTTGGTTGTTGATTAGAAATTTATTGATCCTTGGATATTGGTCTTTTGTACCATCCAAGTTTATATATCTCTTTTATTTGATAAAGACTCGCAGATTTCTATTTGCTTCAGTAAAGATCAAATCAAAAGATAGAGATATTAACTCTTTGATATACTTTTTATAAGATTGAGTCTGACTGTCTAGTTGATTCTCTTAAAAGTATATTGGAGTTAGTCCATATAGATTTCTAATCGAAATATTGGGTGAGGTTGTTAGAACCTCGCTTTTTCAATTGGTATCAGAGCAGGAAAACACGTTTAAGACTTCAAAAGTCTGTGTTTGTAGGAATCTGATTCTGTGGACAAAGTAGTATCTCTTTCTACGCATAGTCTATGTCTTCCAATACTTTTAACTTTTTTAAGTGTCTTGGTTTTTCCTCAAAGGTTATCTCCTTAGATGATTTTTCCGAATCCCAAGAAAGAAACGAGATAATTGACAAGATGTCAGAAGTAGAATGCAATGTCACCAGAAACAAAGAAAATCCTATTGAGACGATTGATTTCAACAATCATGCTTAAATCTTGGATGAATTTGAAAAGTCTCTTGATCGAGAACGTGAACTCTATAAAATTATTGAGTCCTTTTCAAACAATATTTAAAAACTTACTCAGGAGAATATGCTTCAACAAGAGAAGATTAGTATCCTTGAGAATATTGTTAAAGAAGGAACAATTATATAAAAACGTTTAATCAAGACACATTCATCTATTTTAAATAACCTTCATGTTTAAACATAGAATATCGTTACATCTCTTTACCTAGCCCAAAGACAGTCCATCTCCTTGACAAAGGAAAACGCTGTCAAAATGAGAAATTCTTCTGTGCCAAGCAAGAAGAATAACCCACCAAAGGAAGTCACTGATAAAAATTGTTTACATAAAAGGAAGGCTTCCAAACAGGATTTGGGTTTGAAACATATATCTTTCAACAATTCTCTTCCACAAACTTGTTCATTTTGTGGGAAAAGGAATCATATCGCTAAACATTGTTATGATAGGAAGAAACAGATCTCCGATCTCCGAAATCTTCTTTTATTCACCGTCGATAGAGTTAATCATCTGACAAAGTCAACAATGGATTTTACTCCTACAGAAGACCAGAATTCTCATAAAAGGTTTTTCAATGATCATTCATCTCAAAAGCTTTACAGGAATCGTGTTTTTTATCATGGTGCAAATTACACTTCAAAAACACATGTTCCCAGTGTATATGAGAATAAAACTGGTAGATCTAAGTCCAAAAGGTGGAGACATATATCTGTTGATCCTATAGAACCAATCTCAAGAGGTCCTAGACTTAGTCATCAAAAAGTTCTATTTAATGGATTCTCTCAAAGGGTTGTAAGAAATTTCTATGGAGATAGAAACAGTCATGGAGAAAAAAGAAATACAAAAATCAGACTGACTGATGGTATTCACAAAACGTCTCTAAACACTGATGGTGAGATCATATCTCATCCTGCTAAGTAACTATAGGTGTTCTCATCCTTGTGCCTAACTTGAGAGTTACAAGGATGTCTGTTTATGAGATGCTCAAGTCTTAGGTCGATCACCATTTGTTATGTTGGTTTGATGTTTGTTTTACATATCGAGTTTTTCTGTTTCACTCTCTATATCTAATGTAGCTCTTTTGCTCTATCTAACTTGTTCAGATATTGAGCCTTGTAAAAGAGACATTTTAATAAACAATATGTATTTCTTCTTGGGTCCTTTTTGATCTTCAGTATCCTCTCCTGGTCCACAAACGTCCAAATCTTATAGGGTTTCCTTCAAAGGTGTGTTTCCCTCAGTTGATAACATATATATTTGTACGTGTTTATCCCTTTCCTATAAAAGGTTATTTATGGGAACCCCAGTTGAATCTCAAAAATAAGGAAAAATTGAGATGGAAGAAGACTCTAAAGGATGTGATTTGATTCAAGACCTGTCTCTAAAAAGGATGCTTGAAAGAAAAGAGTTTTACTCTTAGATAAGCGAATCTGTCAAGGATTTAATTCTAGTTTAGAATGAAGTTAAGAACGAGCTTGCTAACCTTCAATTGAAGATAAACCAACTCTTTGATGGACAAGCAAGAATCCTTGATAATCAAAACATTTTGATCAGAAACCAGAAGAAAGTCATCCTTGATTGTGTCAAAGCCAGGCATGTTGCTCGCATCATTGACCGGAAAACTAATGTTCTATCTCATGAGCATCGAGTCTCTACGGTCAAGAAAATCAAGGATATCAGTGACTCCTACTTTGATAGACCTTTTCAAAGGTATGAAATAATCCAAGAAAACTGATGTTATTTTGTCTAGAAAGTCTTCTTATGAGAATTTTATTAATTTTTGTGTTTTAGGAAGAATAACTAGAGATTAGAATAGCCATTATTGTGATTACACATACCTATGTCCAATATTTTTTCATATTTGTTTTCTAGATTCTGTTTTTATTTATTTAAAACTATAAAAAATAGTTTGGGAGATGATGGTTGCAGTATTAATATTTATGGTTTCATATATTGCAATATGTTATGGGATATGTGTGTTTACGTCCATGAACTATTATTGTCCCATACGATGTCAAAAGTTATCTCTTTTATATGTCGATATGCAAGTATTGATACAAGATCGATGAACTTTTGACAAACAAAAATTGAACCTATTGTGTCGTTATGAGAATAATTGACGGAAGATATGATGAATTTTTGTTTTCAAGGATTGTGTCTATTGTATGTCATTGTGCAAATAGTGATGGAAATAGAATGAATCCTTGTACCGCAGTATTGATCTTTCCCTGATTTTTTTTTATATACTGCAATGCTCCATAAGGTTTTCTTGTGTTTAGAATAAAACGATAGAGTTGATCATTATTTTATGGTTAACATAGTCGTAGCTCCGTAAGTTCTCTTATGTCAAGCATGTTTAATTAAATTGATCACTTTGGTGTTTAATTTGATTGCGTATTCCGATTAAATTAATCATGGGTTTTCTTGTGGTTAGTTTAATTGAGAATTTTGGATATAGAAAATTATTTCTAATGGTTTTTGGTGTCCAATAAAATCCTTCTTGTAAAAGTAAGGTCGCTCTTATTGTTCTCTCGGGAATGACATTAAATGGGGAGAGTTCTTTTGAACTTGAGATTAATTTCCATATCTTTGGGGAGTGAGGCTATGGAATTTTTAGGGGTTATATTGTATCTTTATAAACTCCTTGATGAATGCATTTAGCTTCGGCTTTATGATTGCATCTAAACAAGTTGATATGTCATTTTCTTTGGTCTTGAAACGTCTCCATGGAAATTTCATTAGGATCCCGTTTTTGTACCTTTGCCAATTTTATTAACAAAAAGGGGGAGAATTAATATGTAGTTCCAATACAAATACATATGATTTACGTGTTTTATGGGTCATTATGTAAGGGGGAGTGGTTTTCGTGTTGAGATGAAAGTATTGACTAAGGGGGAGTGATACATATCACCATAGTATTGTTGTCGAAGTTGTGATATAAGAACTTTGATACTGTGTAATAATACTATGACACTGTATAACAATGATCGAGAGATTTTGTTTTCTCATTGTTATGGCTACGGAACTTCAACAACTACGATGCTGTATTGAACATCTATGGAATCATGGGAGTACTTGGAAAAGACGAAGTTTTCGAGTAATTTTGAAGCACCAAGGAGATCAAGCATGTGGACGAGAAGATACAAAGTTTTATCTATTTTGTAATCCATATGTATTGATAGTTTTGTCACTAAAATTGACAAAGGTGGAGATTGTTAGAGCATTGCTCGGTCGAACTCGCATGCGTTGCTATCTCAAGCATGTTTGTCAATATTAGTGATCAAAACTATATGTCTTGATTTCTAGTTTACTTATAACTAAGTCTCGGTCTAGGATAGTTAAGTGTAGTGGAGCTCCAGACTCCATGGCGATCATATTGCGAAGAAGAAGAACTACTCAAGGAATCGGTGGAACTTCATCCGACCAAAAAGGTATGTGGAGACTTGAACTCATCTAACACTCAAAAGTATACTTTATCTCCTACTCTTGAGACACAATCGTATAAGTATGATAGTTTTCATACATACACATTTGATATTTCGAGCCGAGATTACTCGCCTATCTTTTTCGCGAAATATGTATCGGTAAGCTTTCGCTTTAACCAGGTTTCATCTTTACCCGTGACGAAAGTCATGATGACATTTCAATCATGAAAATGGCTTTGATGAAGATAGTCGATTCTTTATGTCTAACGACTATTAACGTTATAGAAGAATGTTTCAATGATTGAAATGTAGAGTTGAGATTACGTAACCACCTATGGATATAAGAATATATAGTGTGTTTGCACATTAGGGTATAAGTCCATGTACTGGAAACCAAGTTCGTGCATATGTGTGCATGTGGTATTGGTGAAGGAAACAGGTTAGGTACGCGTATAGGTGGAGGTTCTTGTACCGAGAATTTCTGTCGTAGTTTGGAGTTTACGAACATACAAACCAGTCACCTTAGGTACGCGTACCGACTGAAGTTTTCCAACCGAAAATTTCAGCTGGGTTTTCAAACCCAATTCCGGTAAAGCTAGAGTACACGTACCCGTACGCGTACCCAAGCTGGTTATATCTCAAATCGGTTAGCTTATGAACTTAAACAATAAATCAATAAGGAATGCAATATTTGCAAACCGTGGCTATATTGTTCATGAATTGATTCAAGTGAATCAAACCGATTTTAATTCAATTGTGTCTTGTGTAGTACATAAGATTTCTTTATAGTTGAACAACTCTTGAACTAGTTCTTATGAGTCATTTGAACTAGTTATGAGAAAGATGAATACGGTTGATATGAAATTACTCATATGGATAACCATTGGTCAACCAACCAAATGTACACGTTTAGGTACGGTTACTCAAACCTAAATGAAATACATTTAATGTGTATGTGACAAGCTACGATTTGATCTAACGGTTGAAAGATATTAGCTTGGATAAGTCAGGTTTTTCATCTAACGATGAATATTGAATGCTTTGTTACCAAGGCAACTTAGATTGCAAACCCTGATTTGAAAACTATATAAAGGAGACATCTAGCAATTGTAAAAACTAATCCCCCACCTCCTGTGTGATATTAGTTGGTTTGCTAAAGTCGATTCTCCTTTAACCGTAGGTTTCTTCTCGAGACCCTGTTGGTTAACGACTTAAAGACTTCATTGTGATTGTGAAGCCAGACGAAACTACTTCTCTTGTAGGTGTGTGATCCGATCTTGCCATTTTATATCGTAAGAGTTCAATTGAATAATTGGATTCAGATTATATCTCCGATAGGGAAAGATAAAAAGAAATCACAAACATCTTCGTCTCATTGTTTGTGATTCCGCAATATATAGTTTCGCTACCATACGATTTAGATTATTTTAAGGTGATTGATAATACTGAGTTGTTCTTCGGGAATATAAGTCTGGTTTATCAATTGGTTCATGTTCACCTTGATTTTATCAAAAGGCGGAACAAAACTCGTAGGTTTATCTGTGGGAGACATGTTTATCTATTATCGTAGATTTTTCTGTGTAATACAAATTTGTTTATTAAATTCTTCGACTTTGGGTCATAGCAACTCTTGGTTGTGGGTGAGATCATCTAAGGGAATCAAGTATGTAGTATCCTGCTGGGATCATAGACGTAAAGAGCGCAACTGTACCTTGAATTAGTGTGATATTGATTGGGGTTCAACTATAGTCCAGACCGAAGTTAGTTTGTAGTAGGATAGTGTCTATAGAGGCTTAATACAATGTGGTGTTCAATCTGGACTAGGTCCCGGGGTTTTTCTGCATTTGCAGTTTCCTCGTTAACAAAATTTCTGGTGTCTGTGTTATTTCTATTTCACATTATATTTTGTTATATAATTGAAATATCACAGGTTGTGTGTTTTATCGATCAGTTGTGAAATCCAACCTTTGGTTGTTGATTGGAAATTGATTGATCCTTGGATTTTGGTCTTTGGTACCATCCAAGTTTATATCTCTCTTGTATTTGATAAAGACTCCCATATTTCTATTTTCTTGAGTAAAGATCAAATCGAGAGATAGAGATATTAACTCTTTGATGTACTTTTTATAAGATTGAGTCTGACTGTCTAGTTAATTCTCTTAAAAGTATATTTGAGTTAGTCCATACAGATTGATAATCGAAATATTGGGTAAGGTTGTTAGACCCTCGCTTTTTCAGTTATCTTGCATCATGTATTCAAACTCAGCCTCTTCAGGCCATCATTTTGCGCAATACTCCCATGCTTGGTCCATATTTTGGTTTGCAGCGTGCGATGGATTTATTTTCCAGTGTATGCCCTAATGCCAATGTTGATTTATCGGCTCCCCATCCCATGAAGTCTTTGGAAGTTAAATACTTTGACGTTGTCATGAAGGAGATGCCGAAAAAATTTCCTATGTCCACACGTGACTGTGCTCTTTGGCAGTGTAACAAGTCCAAACATGCTCGGGACTTCCTCAAAGCTTTACCAATTGGGATCCTCAATCAGCGAGTGGGTGCACGAAAATTTAGTGTTGTCTTATGTTATTGTTTGGGAATCCTATTATTTTCTGATGACAGTCAATGTGCTTTCTGTGATCGAGACTTGGATTGTTATGGGGATCATGCCTTACATTGTTCAATGAGGTGGGGATCAAATTTCGGCATGCTTTTATGCGTGACATCATAGTGGACATGTGTTTTCGAGCTGGTGTTCCAGTTAGGAAGGAATTTTCCTTGGGGATTACAACTAATGATGGTAGCGCCTTGTCCTGCGGATATTTTTATCTACAACAGGGAAAGTGGTCGGGATATGTGCTTGGATGTGACTGGGGTCCCGGCTTTTTCTGGTGGGGGGTCCGGACCTTTCGTCTCGGCTTAGCTTTGAGCAATGCTATTACTCGCAAAAAGAAAAAATACTTGGATAAGTGATTGGCTCAAGGTTATGGCTTTGGTACCCTGAGGATACGGTTGGTTTACCTAAGAGGTTGCATAATCATCTGTCTAGGTTTGATTTTGGTGCAAAGAAATGTAATTCCTTTTTTCACAGATTAGGGAATGTGATTCAGAAAGGTGTTGGTGCCTAGCTCGTCGCTAGGATTCCAACTAGTTTCTTGCCGTCTGATGATGTACTTGATATTTAGAAATTAATAAAAAAAATAAGTTAAGAATAAACATTAAAAATTAAACTAGTAAAACCGGAAACCATGTGAGCAAATTTTGTCCAATCACTGCAGCCGGAATGTGCACTCCGGCTTTTAGGGGGTGCACGAATTTGGACTCAAGTGTTTGGATACATTTTCACAAGTAACCTTTCAACATTTAGAAACAAAAAGAGGAAGGATACCTTCACACTCTTATTATCACATTATCTAGCAAAAAAATAATAATCTTATTATCACGTTATCTCACACGTTGGATGTTATTTTTTTTGAATAAACACCAAACCGTAACGGATTTGAAGCTAATACTTTGAGGATATGTTCCTCTTACCAAGTTTTACATGCCCACCAAAAATGAGCTTATTCCGAAATATAAAACCTCGTGATCCACCGGTCTTAATTTCGACGGCCAGAAATCCGCAGATTTTCAACGACTCATTTTCAAAGTAGTAGATAATGGTGTTATAGTCTCATAATACACTCATTTGAGGTAGGAAAATAGAGCTATGTAATATTAACATATCCTCAAAGTATTATCTTCAAATACGTTACGGTTTGATTTTAATTTGCAAAAATGACGTCTAACGTATGAGATAATGTGATAATAAAAGTGTGAGGGAATCTCTCCTCAAAAATAAAAATGTTAACTTTTTAAAAATAAATAAGTTTTGTTTCTAATATTTGGGATTGATTTCTACTTCTCGAAAATACGAAGTACTTCTAGTTATACGAAACACCCCCCCTAGCTTATCTTACTTCTTGAGAAGAAGAAAAGAGCGCTCAAGTTAAAACGGCCATGGTGAGTCGGTGACCTATAGTGAATATAGCAAAAAATCAGTTGCTGCGAAATTTTGGCATACCAGGGCAAAGGCACACTAACAACTGGTGAGCTAATTTTTTTTTCCTTTTTTTTCTCCTCGCCGGAAAACAATTACATTAATTAATCAAAACAGAAGACAAATCTGAAGTAGGAAAACATGCAGTTCCTGCCGAGTCACAAAACTAGGCCTAGTGTCAAATCTCAACACACTCTCTTGGCACTAGACCTAGTGCCTAGAGTAGCCCTGTAGATACAAGACGATCTACTGAGACATTAGTCTCTCTGAAGTTGTCATTAAATTGAATCTGAAGGAGAGATTGAGACCAGATAATCCAAGGTAACTTCCCCTCTAATTTTAGGCATGAATGATACTCTTGTCAGGAACATGCCAGGTGACTGCCGGCAGTTTATAAAACTCGTGGCTGTACAAGTTCAGTATGTGCCTAGAAATCTGTAAGTCATATACTTGGTTCCACATTTTTCCTTTCATCCTGTAAACCATCTTCAAAGACCAACTGCGTAATTCTAGCCTTAAACTCACATTTGGCTTGCTATCCTAAAAAATTACCTTGTTTCTTTGGAACCATAGTTCCCTCATTGTAGCAAGCACAAGCAGCAGTTGGCCACACCTCCTTCACAAATGGACTTTTATGTTTTACACATGATATCACCTCTTCAAAAAAAGAATTGGATTCAAAAAAAGCCAAAAATATTCTCCCGACCATTTCCAGAAAATGTGACTGAAATCACATAAGCACAGCAAGTGAGGCATTGTATCTTGCTCATGGCAACAAACAACACCTAGATGCTAGCTGAAAGCCTTTATGAGACATCTTCTCGTGATTTTCATAAACTCCTTGTTGCAGATAGCTACCACACATTGCTAGCAATACTTTGCTGTAAAAAATAGTTTCCATAATTTCACAGGCCAATTCAATTTAGGCTCTCTAGTTCTTAATGTAACTATCAAAATTTATTAAATTCCAGGAAAATAAGAAAACTAACAAAAGAACTTACTCCATTCATAAGATGCCCAGGGCATAGAGTAATCCACAGAATTACTCCCACAGAATCATAAATAAGCATCTGAGTCTCACAATTGGGGAAGATTTAAACTAGCTCCACATACAATCCTGTGTATGACAAAAACCAGAGTTGGGCCTTAGGCTACCTTGGGAACCAGATGTTTCAGCAACAACCGGTTGGGTATGATCCAGACAAAATCCCCATATCTTAGAAAGAAACAGAACTGGATAATCGAGCTACGGGTAACTTTCAAGGATGCAGAACCAGACACAAAATAGCAATTAACTTTCTCAAGGGAGCAAAAGATGGGAGGAGCTACAACAAATGGATATCCAAGTCCAAATCTACTTGGGCGGGATCCAGACATATATTGCATACATCCTACAATGAAACAAATCTGAGGAAACAAATTTAGAAAGAATAGATTACTACAACGGTGCAGAACCGGATGCAACCATTCTAATGAAGCAAAATATACTAAGTGCTTTGGCCGTGAAAGAAAGGAGATAACTTTAAACAGACAGAGAGAGGTAGCTAGTGCTCAAGTACTCTAAACAATATTCGGAACTCAATCTAGAATGTAATATAAGATGAATGCAAGTCTTTAACTGAAGCACTAAGTTCGTAAGCATATATCGGTAAGACTAATAACAAAATTCTACTGCATTAACAATATTAGAGAACCTAAGTACAGGGTTTGCAGACATACAGCACTAATCCTCTCAGACAAACAGGCAGAAATCCTTGCTGACAACAAAAACATGAGTTTTTCTAATTCCTAGTAATATGGTGCAAGGAACCTAGTATAAGTGAGCCGTGTCTTGGAAACGGAAAGCAAATGTAGCGTTATCGGTAAGACTAATAACAAAATTCTACTGCATTAACAATATTAGAGAACCCAAGCAAATGTAAGCATATATCGGTAAGACTAATAACAAAATTCTACTGCATTAACAATATTAGAGAACCCAAGTACAGGGTTTGCAGACATACAGCACTAATCCTCTCAGACAAACAGGCAGAAATCCTTGCTGACAACAAAAACATGAGTTTTTCTAATTCCTAGTAATATGGTGCAAGGAACCTAGTATAAGTGAGCCGTGTCTTGGAAACGGAAAGCAAATGTAGCGTTATTAAAAGACACACAATTAAATTAGTTCATTGCAGTTAATAGAGTGTAGAAGCATGAACCATGTTGTTTGTTACAGAGAATAAAACATTTCTAGTTTATAAATCCATATCTTTATATTCATGCAAAACAGAGCTGTGGCACACTGTCATTTTAGGTGACCTGGGTCATGTAATGCACATCACTACGTAGCCACAGCATACAAACTCATTTTGCTACTGAATAAGGTGTCTATTGCCGATAATACAGTACGCTCTAAGCTGTAACCTTACTCTACGGTAAAACTTCATCGCCCAATACAAAAGTAGCTATAATATATGTATCCTATTAAAATTTAATCCAAGTAGATAGTGGTAGAAACTAGAAAAGAAGCACTTTAATTTGGATACTCAAAAAGAAAGAAGATAAACATTAAAATAGTACTTCGTATAAGACCCACACATCGAAACGAAATTTACCAGATTAAATGTAGCTAAGGGCATTCCTTCCTACTGCTGCCTACACTTATCGGCACCATCCTGCCTACGCGATTGATAAAACATTTCCTCCCATGGGTTATCAAATTTAATCTCTTCTGGTAGTGGTACATCAACAGTTTCCATTGTTTTTGTATTTTCTTCTCCTAATGCTTTCAATGAAACCAAAGTGTTCATATGTGGGATTGCTTGAAATATAGCTTTATCCTTACCAAAATCCACAAGCACTTCTGAAGATGAAGAATTTATGTCATGAATTAGGAGCTTTGTCTTTGAGCGACATAGAACTGTACCCCTACTCGTGAGAACAAGGGGATCTATGACAATTTCTTGTGTATCTGTGTTGCTTATACTGAACTCTTCAATCCAACCCAATGACCCATCTTCATTCTTCTTCAATAGAAATATATCAGAAGTTTTCATATCTTTATCGTAGTGGTCAGCCGATAAATAACCCCCCAAAATCCCAAGTGAAAATTTCCAATCAGTGGGAGAAGCTGTAGGTATTTCCGCAAATTCTTCATCCGCCAAATCAAAAGCCACAATTTCACCATCGTCGAGCTTCCAATAAAGAGATTCATTCACAAGCTCACCAACGTAATTAGTGAACAAATTCAGGTCTTTGTTGAATTTCTTCCCTGTGTTCCTCCATCCCCTGCCACTGCCAAGTGTGTACACCTCAACATGTGTAAATTTGGGTTCCTTCCACAGGTTATACATTCTCACTGTCAAGGATAGAAGCAACAGTTCACCTAAAATCCCTGAACTGACTAGTTCACCTAACAGTCTATCAACTCAGTCTTGTCTTCCGTAAATATTTCCTAGTCTTTGTATAGTTTCCTAAAATGTAGAAATTGTATCTGACCTTGTAAACTGAAGTACAAGTATAAATAGACAATTGATCTCCACAGTTAATGTGTGGAAGATTCACCAAAATCAATTCTTGTGTTGGTATCAGCCAGAGATCCTGAAAACCACGCTACCCAGAAACGCGACAACCTATCTCTTCCAATGGCTGATCTTAATACTCTTCAAAACGTTCATATCAATCATCTCATCACCCTGAAACTCAGTGAGACCAATTACATTCTATGGAAAACCCTCTTCAAGCCTGTTCTGAGAGGTTATAAACTAATTGGATTCGTTGATGGGACAACTCCAGTTCCCCCACGAACCCTGCCAAATTCCGAAGCCATTAATCCTGAATACACAAAACATCAAGACATTGATCAACTTCTGCTAGGTTGGCAGATTCAGAGTTCATGGAAGATTCAGAGTTCATGGATCCAACCTGCTACTCCAAGGCGCGTTTAGACCCTAAATGGAGAAAGGCAATGGATGTTCAAATCAATGGTTTGCTCAGAAATGGTACGTATTCACTTGTCAAATTTGAAAATGGGATGAATGTTGTTGGTTCAAAATGGGTTTTCCGCATCAAGAGGAATCCAGATGGAACTATTGATCGTTACAAAGCTCGTTTAGTTGCCAAAGGCTACAACCAGCAGGAGGGAATCGACTACGGAGAAACCTTTATCCCGGTGGTAAAACCATGCACAATTAGGCTGGTATTGTCGATTGCAGTCATGCATAACTGGGAGTTGCGACAATTATATGTGGAGAATGCTTTTTTGCATGGGGACTTGCAGGAAGAAGTGTACATGAAGCAGCCAGCAGGTTATGTTGATCCTAATTTTCCGAATCATGTTTGCAAGTTGCACAAGTCGTTGTACGGACTCAAACAGGCTCAACGGGCTTGGTTTTCGAAATTAAGTAGCTATCTAATCACCTTAGGCTTCAAAGGGTCTATTGCTGACAGTTCTTTGTTTGTAAAGCAGTCTGCAGATTCCGTTACTTATGTCTTAATTTATGTTGATGACATAATAGTAACAGGCAACAGTTCCTCACAAATTGACAAGTTGATTGCAGATTTGAGTGGTGCTTTTGCTGTAAAAGATATGGGGCCACTTTCGTACTTTCTAGGAGTTGAAGTTATCAAGCAAGGCAGAAATCTATTGCTTTCTCAGCGCAAATATATAGCTGACTTACTCAGGAGAACCAAACTGGATGGTGTTAAACCTGTGTACACCCTTAGCAACTCATCCAAAATTGCAGAATCAAGGAAGTGTAAAATTTGACGAGCCAACTTTGTATCGGAGTGTCGTTGGAGCATTACAATACTTGCATTTAACTCGCCCGGATATTTCAGTGGCTGTCAACAAGGCTTGTCAATTTATGCATGATCCCTACGTAGAGCACTGGGAATTTATCAAAAGGATTCTACGGTATCTAAAGAATATAGTGGACTATGGGATACTCATTAAACCATCCACAAGCAATGCTCTTCATGCGTACTCAGATGCGGACTGGGAAGGAAACTTGGATGATCGCCGTTCAACAAGTGGCTACTGCATATATTATGGAGGCAATCTAATATCATGGAGTGCTCGAAAACAGAAGACGGTGTCAAAGTCTAGCACCGAAGAAGAATACAGAGGGGTTGCTATTGCAACTTCAGAACTTGTTTGGATACAATCCTTGTTAAAAGAACTAGGCATCATTCTTGCAGCTCCTACGTTATGGTGCGACAACTTAGGAGCAACTTATTTAACAGTGAATCCTATCTTCCATGCTCGCACGAAGCACATCGAGATAGATTATCACTTCGTTCGTGAGAGAGTTTCCAGCAAGGAACTTCAAGTTAAGTTCATATCTTCTAAAGATCAGCTAGCGGACATATTCACGAAGGGTCTAGCAGCACCAAGGTTTCAGCTAATTCGTGACAAGTTGAACATTCGCAAACTCCAGCTCAACTTGAGGGAGGGTGTCAAGGATAGAAGCAACAGTTCACCTAAAATCCCTGAACTGACTAGTTCACCTAACAGTCTATCAACTCAGTCTTGTCTTTCGTAAATATTTCCTAGTCTTTGTATAACTAGTTTCCTAAAATGTAGAAACTGTATCTGACCTTGTAAACTGAAGTACAAGTATAAATAGACAATTGATCTCCACAGTTAATGTGTGGAAGATTCACCAAAATCAATTCTTGTGTCTCACAACCTTATACTCATTAGATGAAGAAACATAACCAAATCCAGACCTTAAGTGTTGACTAGGACCAGGTGTTCTCTTAAATTATGGAAGAAACACACATTCTCTAGTGATGGGATTACATATATAAACTGGTTCATAGTTGACCCAGTCATTATCATGGTATCCATCCAGACAAACTAAACCATTGCAAGAACCAGTAAGAGTGTAAAACTTAAATGGAGAAGGGTTTAGTTTCATTCTTGTAATTCTATGGCAAGGTTGTTCTTGTTCCTCTGAAGAAAAATTCTCATCATAAAATTCTAAATAATGAAACAGTCTGTATGCATATATTGGATTGTCATTCGCCAAAAGGAAATTAAACTTACCACCAGTAGAACCACGAGCAGAATCAAGATCTTTAAGGTAACGATTCAAGTGAGATTGAGAAAACGATTGACGACTGATCACCTTATTCCATGATTTGGAGACCAACTTGCAGTCTAGAACTGTTTCATTTGGTAAACGTGTTAAGATGTCGAGGATGATATCTCCCGAAAGCATATTAAAGTTACCCATTTCAAACCCTAGTGTAGGAGAAATGTGATTTACAGAGTATTGATGGCAGAAAAAGAGATGACGATCTGAATAAGGGAGTAATTTTCTAGGGCTTTAGGATGAAATGAGATTTTTTGTGGAGACGAGGAGTGTGTTTGAAAAAGAATCATTTTTTTGGGGACTACCCAAAAAATGTGGGGGACTACTCTTAGGGGTGGATATTGTAAGTAAAATTTGGTCACTCCTTATAAAAAAAAATTTATACCATCTTTACCCTTGATGATAAAAACTGATTAGTTAGTGATTAGTGATTAGTGTTTTATAAGTGGGATTTTTTTGTTTTTAATATTTTTTTTGAGAGATAAGAAGAAGAAGAAGGAAATAGGAGAAGAATATGGGTGAACCCAAAAAATCTTTTTTTTGAGTTTAGTAATTATGATACGAGTGATTCATGTGATGATACCTCAGAATCAAAATCAAAACCCCCTTCACCTCCTTGTGTATATGTCAATACTTCAAATGATCCAAATATGAGTTATTTGCTAGATGAAGATAACTTTTTGCCCCAAAGTGAAGCCAACCCACCAAATGATGGATTTTATCAGCCACAACCTGAATATGAATATATGGGTACTCAGGTATGTCTCATATTTAGTTAATGTAGTTTTGATTGTGGAAAAAAAAAGGACAAACTCAAAATTTCAGGGAAAAAATTCGGCTAGGTCATCCTAGTTCGGTTACCAGATTTAACACATAGGTAATCGAACGTTTCTGAAGGTGTAGTTCGGTTATTAAATCTTGCAGATGCAGGTAACTAAACTACATGTTAATGGTGGTTTTTTAGAGTTCGGTTAGGAAATTCCATAAGATATAACCGAACTTTTATTATAGACTTTACAGTTCATAGTTCGGTTTAGTCGATTTTTGTCCCTTTGTAACCGAACTTTGTGTTCGGCAAGATCGCATAATATATATATACAACGTTTCTAACCGAACCAATATGTTCGGTTTAGTCGAGTTTTTGATTCTCATTTCCGAACCTTCGCATATATAATCTAAATATCGAGTTCGATAAGCTCGCAATTGTTTTCAGGAAAATTCATAACCGAACTTTATGTTCGGCAGGGTCGATGAAATTTTTTACATTGCCGAACTTGTAAGTGTTTTTTGCTTAAGGTATTGACGTTGTGCTATTACTTGTAGGTTCCATGTGATCCAATAGAACCAATGGAAAACCAACCTTTCCCAGTTGGTATTTTGTACGATGACACATCCCATCACTACATGGATGACTTGGTATTCGATAATCCGGAAGATGCAAAGAGTTGGGCTAGACAACATGCACAAAAATACATGTGTGTACTAGCATTGAATGGGAGAGCAAAGAAAACTCACTTTGAAATGGTTTGTGAGAGAAGCGGTGATCCCGATAAAAGCCACAAGAGGAAGGGTTATGTTTATAAAGGAAAGACAAATAGGAAAAACAAAGTTTTCTCAAAGAAGATTAAATGCCCATTCAAGCTTTCATTTAATTACAACGCAGAATTGAAGGGATGGGTTGTCTACCGGGTTATGGAAGGTCGTCATAACCACCCTCGTCCGGAGCATTTTGAAGGACATTTCATGGCGGCCAAGATAACTCCTCAAGAGATGGAGAAGGTAGCTTATTATATGAGGAAAATGGGTCTTTCACCGGTTCAAATGCTCCAAATGATAAAGGAGGATAACAAGGATAACCACTCATCTTTTTCCACCATTTACAATGCAATTGAGACAATTATAAAGAAATAATGGAGAGATAGACAAGTGATGCAACAAATTTGTTTTTTGGCCAAAGAGAAAGACTACGCGGTTCAAAAGGATGTGGATTCGGACGGAGAGATAACACAACTATTCATTGCGCATCCAACGAGTGTTAAATTGGCTCAATGCTTTCATGAAGTTCTAATAATGGATTGCACTTATAAGACGAACAAGTACGAGATTACATTGTTGAATATTGTTGGTCGTGCTTCGACGAAGTCACCGTTTACCGTGGCATTTTGTTTCTTAAGGGACGAGCAAGAACCTAGTTACATTTGGGCACTACAACAAGTTAAGGCAATCTTCCGAGGTGATGATATTCCCTGGGTTATAGTGACCGAAAATGAAGTCGCATTGATGAATGCAATAGCGGAAGTGTTCCCACTAGCACATAATATACTTTGTACGTTCTATATATGGTGTAATTTGATGCATAGGTGCAAGCCAATAATTTGTCCACCCAAGTAAAAAGGATATGAAGAGATTAAGATGATATCGGAACATGAACGAGTGGATGCAAAAGAGGAGGTTGAAAACAATACGATATAAATTTCGCTAAATGGCTTGCATTCAACGGTGAATGAGAATCATTGTGTTGGTCCCTTACCGAGGAAGAGTATTATCAAAATCTTGCGACGTTTATCGCCCATTGGGATACTCCCGATTACCCCGATGTTGTATCGTATGTTCTTCACCAATGGTTGGAACCACATAAAGAGAGGTTTCTCTATTCCTTTACCAACCAATATAAACACTTGGTAAATCAAGCGACAAGTTTAGCATAGTCGGCTCACCACCGTCTGAAGAAGAATCTCTTTGGATGTGTTGATAATTTCGTAACCGTGTGGAATGCTATGGAAAATTACTTCAAGCGCGACATTGATAGAATTAAAGAGAAGTTCCAAAAAAGCCGTATATTCAAAATGAAAGGAAAATGTTCCGACCACCCATTGTTCAAGGGAATCCATTACAGTGTATCTCGGCAATGTATGAAGTTGTTGATTATAGAAGTCGAGTTGATGGATAAGTAGGAAACCACGGCGGATGAGGTGTGTGTATGTAACATAAAGAAGTCTATGGGACTCCCTTGTCACCATATGATATTCAACTACGAGCATGGCGTAATCCCTTTAAGAGAAATTGATCCATTTTGGAAGCATTTAAGTTTCATCCCTCCTCCAAAGGGAGAAGAAGCCGAAGAAGAGTTTGGTGATAACGAAATGGGTAGAACCGTACTAGAGATGTATCATGGCATGAGCAAGCTCCAAAAACAAATCTTTTGGGATGACATGAGGAAAATCATATATCTACAAAAGCAAGATAATGTCTATGAACCGGAAAAAGGCAAACGCAAAGGTAGACCAAGCAAAAAAGAAACCAAAAAGCAACTAAGAGAATATGCAAAGGTGTTACATAAGAAGAAAAGTAATCAAAACGAAACTAGTAGAGATCCTTGTGGCCATGAGTATACCGCGTCAATATACTTGGAGAAAACCAAGAAACGGGATAGGATTATTGAGGAGAAAGGCGAAACAAGTGAGCGAGTTTTGAAGAAAAAGGGTTCGATGTGTCCATCACAACCAAGCCAACGATCTTCCGGCGACGTGAAGCTTGAGTCTCCAATGTGCCCCATCCAACCATTTTCCCTAGACTTGAAGCTTGAAGCTCCAAATAAAGATTATTTGAATGAGCTACCTCTACACATTAGAGAATACGTTAAATCCATCGATGATGTTCCTCCGGATGGTAATTGTGGTTTTCATGTTGTCAATCAACAACTTGGTCCTTTCATTGAAGCTACCAAGCGAAATAATGGGTGTGCAATCACTCATATAAGGCAAAGGTTGTTGTCCAAACTAAAGGAGAATCTGGCATTTTACAAGACAATGTTGTACGATGGCGAGGGTAGTATCAATGAGAAATTTGTTAGGTATCAACGTCGTCTTCATGGGGGACAACCGATCACAAGGTATTAGTGGATGATCATGCCTATATGTGGACACTTAATCGCCGAGGAATTCAATTGTGTGGTTCATTGTTTCTCAACAAGTGGTAGTTTCACCTTTACCCCAAAAACAACCCTATGTGTCGAACAACTCAAACGAAGGAGATATGTGATGGAATTTATTAACAACAACCACTTTATAGGCCACCGGTTAAAACCCGATTGTCCATTGCCTCCAATATGTGTAACCTCTTATTGGCCTGCATTTAATCCGGATAGAGTGTTGGGTTGGTGTATCATGTATGAGCATAACATGGAGATGTGGAATGCTTTGAAGAAGTTTGAAGAAATTGTACATGAAGGTCCTATTTCACTTGAGGATGATTAAATGACACATGTAATGGAACTAACTATGCTTATGAATGTAAAACTATGTTTTTTGAAGAGTGCTATTAATTATAGAGTAAATGTTAGTATTTTATGGTGTTGCCAGCTCATAGTTCGGTTAGATTCATAAATATTTTACGTAGACGAACACTTAGTTCGGTTACGATCATAAATATTACCAGGTTTCCGAACTTTAGTTCAAAACCTAACAAATAAACTGCTGAATTTGACATTGAAGTTCAATTAGGAAATGAAATTACAGGACAAAGCCGAACTGTACAAGACATGAGTTCGGTTAGGAAACTAAATTAGAAGACTTAGCCGAACTGTACGAGACAGGAGTTCGGCTAGGAAACTAAATTACAGGACAATACCGAACTGTACTAGACAGAAGTTCGGTTAGGAAACTGAATTACAAAACAATGCCGAACTTTTACAGGACTTTCCAAAATAAAATTACATAAAATTTAATATCCGAAACGCGTCATGAAAAAATCTTTAAGGAGGCGGAAATGATATTCATATTTGAAATCCTTTGTCTTTCATATTCGCCATTCGTTCTTTGATATTAAAATGATTTCGTTGAATCCTTCATCCCTAAGTCGATATCGCCTTACAATACGAAATAAAGCCATAAATTCCACAACTCTCTCTCTAATCTTTTGAAATCGAATGAACAAAGCTATATGATAACAGTTATAAGGGTTTGTTGTGTCGGAGCAGAATTTCTCATGAATTTTCCCCCAATAACTCTGACTCATAATACCATTCATTCTTCGTTCTTCACCCATCTTTGGATAATATATTATGTAGTTTCTGCAAAGAGAAAGATCTTCAACTAGATTAAATTTATGACTATTAGGTGCCATTTTTAGAAGATTTTAAAATAAAATGTTAACTATGAGACCCATATATAGAACACTTTGTTGTATAACGGCCATAAAATTAGCCGTTACTTGATATTACATTTAAATTTCAAAATTATGTACTATCTTTCTGTCAGATAAAGTAAATTTTAATTTCAAAATTTTAAGTTCGGTTAGGAAATAAAAACTTGCGACACAACCGAACTTATGGTTCGGTTGCAATATAAAACCTTGAGATAACCGAACTTTGTTGGGAAGGCTCACAGACTAACTGAACATATATGTGATACAAAACATACTCCAAAACAAACATAAGAGTTGGTTTATGTGATTTGTTCATCAATAGAATGAGTTTTCCAACATGTGCAATGGCAAAATTTTGAATATCCAGGGAAGCTTTCGGTTAGGAAATAAAAACTTGCGACATCACCGAACTTATTATTCAGTTGCAATGTAAAATACTTGAGATAACCGAACTTTGTTGGGAAGGCTCACAGACAAACTGAACATATATGTGATACAAAACACACTCCAAAACAAACCTAAGAGTTGGTTTATGTAATTTGTTCATCAATAGAATGAGTTTTCTAGCATGTGCAATGGAAATTTTTGAATATCCAGGGAAGATTTCGGTTAGGAAAAAAAATGCTATATAACCGAACTTTTGATTCGGTAACCTGAAATTTTAAGATAGTTGACCGAACTTTAGGTTCGGTGACCTGTAATTTTTACAAGGTAACCGAACTTTAGGTTAGGTGACCTGTAATTTTTCAAGGTAACCGAACCTAAAATTTTAAGACAGACAACATTTCAGCCTTATAAAATTGAAAACACAAACCCGATTAAATTTGAAAAACATACTCTAAAACAAATATAAAAATGTTATACATACCAAACTACGAAATCCTTAAGTAATTGTTTAAAACACAAAAACATATCAAATCCATAACCAAGATGTTTTTTGAAACTAAAATCATACGAAAGCACTAACAACCACTCTTACGACCCCTCTTACCACCTCATTGTTTACCACGAGTTTTAGGTAGAACTTCCTCATCACTTATGGTATCATCTCTATGACCGGTTTCCTCCCTAGCGCGACTTGAACCTTGTCCTTGTTGTCGACCCCTCTTATCACCTCCTTGTTTACCACGAGTTTTAGGTAGAACTTCCTCATCACTTGGGGTTTCATCTCCTCCACCGGTTTCCTCCACAACATGACTCGAACCTTCACCTTGTTGTCAACCCCTCTTCAGCTGCTTAGTCCTACTTGGCTCCACCATTCTTTTAGTTATAAGACCCTCCCACTCCTTGTAGTAGGTAGTTTGTTCCTTAGTCGACATCGGCTCTCCAGTTTTGATTTTAGCCATCCATTTCTTCAATAATTTCGAACCCTTCAACACCTAATTCCAATTTAAAGCATAAGCAAATATATTTTCATTACTTTTAAACAACCCAAAGTATAAGACAAAGAATTTTTCTTACCACATTATCCCATAACCTTTTTGATTCATCTCCACAAATAGGCATCTCATACTGAGCTCACTTAGCCTTCCTCTCCTTTGCATTCTCTTTCGACGCATCCACCTTAGCTTGTTGTTCTTTATTTATCACCTATTGGTAAGTAGTAGGTACCAAGTGCATTCCAATGTGTTACCGCAGGAGTTGGTTCATGTTTTGGAACAATATATTTATCAATGTTCTTTGTTCCTTGAACCTGCAAAGTGAAATTTTCATTCTCCACATCGTGATCCATTTGGACGCAACAAATTTGTCTTAGTAATGACCTCAGATTACATATTATGTAGCCGTTAGGATGCCAAATTGGTCCATAGTAGGGCGTGACGGTAGAGAAACCATTAAAATCGTCTTCATCTACATGGACATCATCGGGTACGGCGTATGGGTGAAATACCACATCGTTCACCATCAGTTTATCCAATTTCTCCCTCAACAAAGTCAACTGCTCTTCTTTAGACTTCTTTTGTGCGTCCAAAAACACCCATTTTCCTGCTGTAGGTGTGTCATAGGGATAAGGTGTCTTTTCCTTAGTCAATCCCAATAAAGGGAAGTGGTCGTAAATCCAAACATATGCGAAAATAGCAAAAGATTAACCACATTCATGAAAATAGAATTGGAAGGACATAAATTTAGCGGATAATTTACTAATTAACAATCTAAAAGGTCACCTGAACAAGAGTTAAGTAGCCTCCAATTTGATTCATCTTAATCCTCGACCCTTTGCTAATTTATTCCATAACAAAAGCAAGCACCCTAGTGGCCAGGAGTAATATTTTTAATGTTATCGAGATCCTCCAAAAGCTGTAGATATTGTGCATCCACCCTATTTCCAGAAGTGTCGGGGAAAATAACGGTTCCTAGCTGATATAAACAATAGGCGGTGACATGATGCCTAAGGGCCTCCTTGTCCATCACCAACTTTCCTTTATTCACCTTCTTTTTTGTCCCTCCAAATGCTTCCTTCAACTTTACCAACTTGAATTTCTTCATCTTTTTCTTCAATCCTCCATTTGCATCATATGTATTATACTCATCACCACGTTTAGGGGACCTCACAGAATGTCTAAACTCATATTGAGACTTTCTTGCATCCCATTCAAGACATTTAAGAGCCAATTCTCCAAGAGCTTCATAATTCATCGAGGGGTTGTATCCTTCTCGAAGACATTTACCTTCCACTGGTAAACCGGTGATTTGGTGGCAATCATCGGGAGTAATTCCCATCTCGCCAAATAGAAGATGCATAGTATATGTCTCGGGATTATACCTCTTGATAAATGCGGATACGGCAACATCGTCAAATTCTACATGTTCGTGCTCAACAACTCTCCATAACACACATTCTTTAATCTTCGCTACAAACTCATCACACTCCAAATAAAGATCCCATTTGGACGCCTTTTGACGTTTAATAAGACGAACTGCATCATTATGATCCTACGAAAACAAACATAACACTATTAATACTTGATGAAACATGTCCCAAAAAATAAATAAATAGTTTTGTTAGTTAAGGGTTAACTTAAATAATACATTTGTCGCATAGATCTTTGCATCCCATGAGTGTTTGTAGCCAAACAATGTTTCCCCTCCATCTTTTGGAGTACCATAAGTTGGGTTTCGAGGTGACAAACACAAATTCCTAGGGGGAATGTGTGAGTATCTAGCACTAGGCGGCTTCGGCTTCGTTTTCTCTTTAACGAGAACAATTTCTTGCTCTCCCTCCTCTTCATCATCTTCCTCCTCTCCCTCCTGTTCATCATCTTCCTCCTCTCCCTCATGTTCATCATCTTCCTCCTCTCCCTCATCTTCACCCTATCCCTCCTCTTCATCATCTTCCTCATCTACCTCTTGTACTTCTCCTTCTTCACCCTATCCTACTTCTTATTCCTCTACATTTTGAATGTGTTCTCTTTGTTGTTCATCCTCTTCATTTCCTTGGTATGCATTTCCTTTCTCTTCTTCATAATCATTCTATTGGTTCACTTCCGATAACGAGCCCCCTCCATGTTTGGCATTTGTGGAACCACGTTTTCGAAAATCTAAATGTTTTGTTCCACGAGGAGTGGGAGCTTTCAAATCCTCATTTAGTTGTTGTCTCAATCTTTTTCCTTTGTTCCTAATGAACAAAAACCAAAGTATTAGCTAAACATAAGAGAATATTGTGTTATCAAATCAAATAGAACTAAAGAATGAATTAAACACAAAATATGGATTTAACAGACAATAGTTCAATTAACTGATAAAAACTTGCGACGTAACCGAACTACTCTTTTGGAAAGTTCGGTTACAAAAGAAAATTTTCGACCAAACCGAACTCATTATTTCAAAGTAAAGATTGAGTTCGGTTACGAAAGTTTTCTTTGCGATATCATCGAACTATGTAGTTCGGTCACCAGGTAGTAGTTGACTTAACCGAACTGTTCTAATTTTTTGTAAGTTCAGTTAGCAAAAAATAGGGTTAAACGAAAATCTCATAACCGAAATCTAGACTGTAACTACCATTTTTAATGAGTTTTCATGATTTTTAATCGATTTCTTCAACAAATAACGAATTCAAAAGAGTGGGTATGAAGGAAATCACTCGCGGATTTGCATTTCACTTGAATCGGACTTCGTGGTTGCTGTTGGATGATTGATTTTGTCTCTCAACGATGCTTCAAGTTCTTTAAACTTTAGCAATTGTTTTGGGAGATTCACTATATGTGGGAGTCCCGGACTCAATCCTGGAAGTCTGGGTGTTTGCTTGGTGCGCGTTGCTTATAAAGATTGATTAATCGATGATGATTTTTTTTTCGAATCGACGATTAACGTCGATGTCTACGAAGAAGAAGAAGAAGAAGAAGAAGAAGAAGAAGAAGAAGAAGAAGAAGAAGAAGAAGAAGAAGAAGAAGAAGAAGAAGAAGAGGAGGAAAAGAAATGAAGATGAAGAAGATGAATAGAAGGAAAAGAAAAACTGATTTTAAGTTTTTATTTAGGTTTTAATTAGTGGGTTGGATTAGTGGGTAGTGGGTTAGCTTAGTGGGTTGGATTACGATTAGTTATAACCTTAATTAGAATAAGGGAAGACTAGTCTTTCCTAATCTTTTAGGACACCCCTTATAATGTAGGGGTGACATTTGTAGCACAAGGTAGTCCCCCACATTTTTTGGGTAGTCCCAAAAAAATTATTCTTGAAAAATGCAAAGGGGTTCCTTTCCCTTCTTCTTAAGGACCGATTAGGGTTTAGGGGGCAAAAACTTGATGGACAGTCCTAAGGTTTATAAAAACTAAAAAAGCCCATTCAAGTAGGACTTAAGTGATAGACCATTGCTTTAACATTAAGAGCTACGTATTTGGGGAAAAACATTTTCTCTAGCAATGCTAGAGCATTTTTGATCTAGCATTGCTAGAGCCATTGGATTAACCAATCCAATGGTGGTGGTTTCTAGTGGAGTTTTTTACTCCAAGGGTAAAAATTGAATTTCCATCATAAACCACCACCACCATTGGATTGGTTAATCCAACGTCTCTAGCGCTGCTAGAGCAAAATCGCCTTCCGTATTTGGGTACTATATAGGGAAAAATACGGTTTAGTCCAAAATCCCATCCAAATATACTAGTTAGTCCACATCCATTCAACTAGGTACAAATTTGTCCTTTATTAATTTGAAATATGGAAAGTACATTAATAACCCTTAATATTTACAATTTAGTCCAAATATTTTTAGTCTAGTCCATGCTGACTTAGGATGACGTCTCTAATTTTAAATAATTTTAAAATGATTTATCTTTCGAACCGCTCATCCAAAATTCACAAACTTTATATATTCGGAAATATCTTTCCGAGAGCTACAAAAAGAGTACCCATATGACTATATAATTTTCATTTTAAAGAAAATCTTAGTTTACATTGGTGTACAAACACAAACATTATAAAAATCCAAAAAATCCAAAGACAAGACAAGGTGTACCAGTTTGTACACCACATACATTTTTCCACCTAAGCATCACTAAGGAACATGCTATTAAAATATAACACATAGCAAGTTCCTAAACACATAGTAAGTATGTTATTCAAATCCAGAAAAGCGTCCATCTACAAAACATGTCCATTGTTCTTCTCTACTTTCTTAAGATCCCTTGAAAAGTACCTACACACATAGAAAGCATGCAATTAAAATCACTTCATGAAATCGAAAAACAATAACTTAGGGTTTCATCAAGAATTAGTTTTTTTATTTTTTATTTTTGAGAGAGTACAATGATGTATAATTATGTACAAACCTACAAAACTCTAACATTCATACCCACAAAACAGATCATATATTACAATGATGTGTAGCTATGTACGCACATAAAAAAATCCAACTAATCCAACATCCATACACACAAAAATGGTCATATATAATATTGAAATTGTACAATGGTGTACACACCTACAAAAAATCAACAAATCCAACATACATAACCACAAAAAAAAGTCCATAAAATCATGAGAGAGCATAATGGTGTACAACAATATACATGCTTACAAAAATCCATCATCTATACTCACAAAATATGCATATAGTGTTGAGATAGCACAGTAGTGTACAACTATGTGCACACCTATAAAAAATTTAAAACAAACAAACATCCATACTCACAAACAACTCATATATATTGTTGAGATTGTACATGGTGTACAACTATGTACACACCTACAAAAACCCAAAAAAAAAAGCATACATACCAAAAAAATCCATAAAATAATGAGAGAGTATAATGGTGTACAACTATGTACACACCTTCAAAAATTCCAACACATGTACACATTAGTGCTTTCCCTAATATTTGGTTTGTATACATAAAATATAAGTGCACTCTATGTACACACAACTAAGCCCTTTGATGCTTATAAGTCACTAAATTTTACTACCTAATTAAGACTTGGTGTGATGATACCTGACATTGGAAGAATTCTATGTTTGTTGTGTATAGAAAAATCTAAATGAAAGTACTAGTTTATTAGATTTCAGGTTCATAATCAATGTTGAAATGAAGTGCACGACTTACAAGTACGTCTGATAAGACTAGTGCACTAAAAAGTACATTGTGGATAACTGGTGTACAAATAAGTGTACCTTGTACAGCGGGTATAATAAAAAAATGCACATAAAGATTCTACCAGTCTTTAACCTTTCAAAAAAAATATATTCACATATTTCACAAGGAATAAATGGTTAGATGTGGACCTCAAGTATATAATATCCTCATTTTTTTTAATATCATGTAATTCACATTCACAGTACGAAAATCAAATGATACAAATATCAAAAGCATGAGATCTACCATCAAATATCTTGTATTATCCCATCATACATAATGCTAGCGTTTTCTGTCATAGTTGTATCATGTGAACTTGACGCATGTCCACCTCCTTTTTTTTCTGCAGCCCTGGCAGCAACATCCTGTCTTGCCCTCTCTTCCTCCATCGAAGCTCTAAGAGCAATAGCAAGGTGTACAAGCATATACGCCTGGTATAACAAGCACAAAAAGAAAAAGTGCACTTTTATATGCACACATCTAACTAGTGTACAAGAAAATTCAACGGTTAATTCTTACGTATAATTATGTACACTATTATATGCTCATTCATGTTGTTCCTTATAATGGGAACTTAAGATTGAGTAATTCTTAGCTAAAAAGTGAAAGAAGAAAATTTGTATCAAACTGAGTGAGCATGGTTTATCTTCATCTGGGTCCTTCTGTTCTGAAACCAAAATTAATCTGGCAAGGTTCGAGACCTAAATCTCTACTTAATTGCGTCCTTTGTTTCTCATCTGGATGAGGGCAATCCTTAAAAATACTATACACCAAAAAACCAAAAACATAAAATGAAATTAAGTATTTAGCACTCAAATTGGTTAAGTAATCATCAGTAACTCCAATCAACAGAAACAAAGAACCTTGGAAGATAAAAACTAAAAATAACATAGATTTGGTATTTGGAAATGTATTGAAAAAAGTTTGGTAGCAAGAAAACAAAATAAAGGCATCAACTAAACCAGTATGAAAGCAAACAACGAATTAATAAACAAAATGAAACACCATTACCTGATCTTTCTTACAAGCCTTACCTATGACCTTTCCAGATCCATCGTATATAGTGCGTGTTTAACTTGTCATCACCAATCAAAAATTTATAAAAACAGTAAGTTGATCAGAATTCCATAAGCTAAGACTAGGAGAGCTACCTAAGATCAAAAGGTGTACAATTATGTACATATTAATGATCAAAAGGTGTACAACTATGTATATATTAGGAATCAACATGTGTACAATTACAAACACATTAAGAATTCAATAACAAAAGGCCACTCTGGTGAAAACTTAATTAAACCATTACGGTTTAAATAACAATCCTGAAACAAAAAAGGCTACAACTAAGACTGTTAAAAAAAGTTTAGTTGTTTCGAAAACAGGTGTACTAAAAAGTACACTGCGTACAACTGGTGTAGTAAAAAGTACACCTCGTACAACTGGGACAATAAAACCATTGCACATAAGAATTCTACCAGATTATCTTCACAAATTTCTTCTTCATCAGATAAATTGTCTCTCTCTTTATGAATCTCATCTAAAATCCTACCTCTCAGATCTAATCTAAAAAAATAATAATAACAATAAAAAAAATATTTATAATTTCAAATCAGAAATGTTAATCAAAATAAATCTTTAGTTTAATCATTGTTTGTAGGTGAAAATGGTTTCTGCCAATTTTGGTAATTACAGATGTGAAAGTGAAAAACAATCTAAACCCTAAACAATGTACTGCAAGGGAGTACTTTTAGATTCGAGAGATAAATCTATACAAGTCCGGACTAAACCAAGAAATGGTCATTCCAGACTTGCTCCGGTCACAAAGTATAGGAGAAGGGTTGGTTTAAGGAGGGAAGCGAAGAGAGTGTTGAGGCCAGAATAATTCTGGAAGGGCAGTGCTTGACTTGTATCAGAAGGTGAGAGCTTTGAGAAAGCTAACAAGAGTTTCCTTTCTGAATGTGGTATTTTCCCTGACCAAGAACTCGTGTCTCTGGTGGAAATAGGTAAGCCTACTTATACAAGTCCAAAAAGAAACGTACTCTGGCCTCTTCAGAAAAGAAAATGGATGAGTTAAATTGGAAGAGGTGGTAACGCCTGGTATTGATGGGATTTGATGGAATTGATGTCCCATAATGAAGGAGCATTTCACCGTTGCTTCTTGCATTTACTAACCGCATTAATCTTATTACACTATCTTGAAACGGGCATTTGTGTATGCCGCACGCCATAGACCACCAAACCAAAACCCTAATGAGCGTCCCCCAGTTTGTGTTGATGTCTCGAATGTTTTTGGAAAACATGGAGCATGTTGTTGTGGCTTGGCAAGTCAAGCCAGGGAAACTTTCTAGCCTGGTGACCTTTGACGGTTGAGATTTTGTATCTTGAGAGGAGAGGCAACCGTTGATCGTTACGCGCCTTTGTTTTTGGTAGAAGCGTAGTGAGGGCCAATAGGGTGGCACGGCTAGGGTGTGTTTAGGCTTGGCGTGTGGGTCCAAGGATTCGCCTTGGGCGTGGATAGCTTTGTCTAGGTGCGATTTTGGCTTGGCCTGTGGGGCTATGGGTTTTCCATGGGCATATGGCGTGGCCAGGGCCAAGGCAAGGGCGCTTGGCTTGGCATGACATGACGTGTCTAGCATAGCTAGGGCCAAGGAAGAGTGTGTTTGGCATGGCGCGGCTAGCTTGGATAGGTTTGGTTTGGCTTTGCATGTGGGGCCAAGAGTTTTCCATGGACGTATGGAATGTATAGGGCCAAGGCAAGGGCGCTTGGATTGGCATGACATGACTAGCATAGCTAGGGCCAAGGCAGAGTGTGTTTGGCATGGCGCGGCTAGCTTGGCTAGGTTTGGTTTGTCTTGGCATGTGGGGCCAAGGGTTTTCCATGGACGTATGGCATGGCTAGGTCCAAGGAAAGGGCGCTTGGCTTGTCATGACGTGACTAGCATAGCTAGGGCCAAGGTAGAGTGCGTTTGGCATGGCACGGCTAGCTTGGCTAGGTTTGGTTTGGTTTGGCTTGGCATGTGGGGCCAAAGGTTTGTCATCGACGTATGGCATGGATATGGCTAAGGTAAGGTCGTTTTGTCATGGCGCGACTAACTTGGCTAGGTGCGTTACCAAGGTAGGGTTTTGGTCCAAAGGTCGTGAGGTAACCTTAGACGGCCAGGATTTGCTCTTGGGATTTAAAGGGAAACCGTTGATTGTTGCACGCCTTCGTTTTGGTAGCCGCGTAGTGAGGGCCAACAGGGTGGCGCAGCTAGAGGGGCCATGGCGAGATGTGTTTGGCATGGTGCGGCTAGCTTGGCTAGGTGCATGACCAAGCTAGGGTTTTGGGCCAAAGGTCGTGAGGTGACCTTAGACGTCCAGGATTTTCTCCTGGGATTGAAGGTAAACCATTGATTGTTGTACACCTTTATTTTGGTAGCTGCGTAGTGAGGGCCAACAGGGTGGCGCGGCTAGAGGGGCCATGGCGAGATTTGTTTGGCACGGCGCGGTCGGTGTGGCTGGCATGATTTTCCATTTGGCACAGAGGTGCGGCTAGCATGGTTGGCATGCTTTGGCGCGGTCGGTGTGGCTGGCATGACTTTCCATTGGCACAGAGGTGCGACTAGCATGGTTGTCATGCTTTGGCATGGTTGGTGTGGCCGGCATGATTTTCCATTGGCACATAGGTATGACTAGCATGGTTGTCATGCTTTGTCACGGTTGGTGTGGCTGACATGATTTTCCATTGACACAGAGGTGCGGCTAGCATGGTTGGCATGCCTTAGCGCGGTTGGTGTGGCTGGCATGATTTTCCATTGGCAAAGAGGTGCGGCTAGCATGGTTGGCATGCTTTGGCGCGATTGGTATGGCTGGAATGATTTTCCATTGGCACATAGGTGCGGCTATCATGGTTGGCATGCCTTGGTGCGGTTGGTGTGGCTGGCATGATTTTCCTTTGGCACAGAGGTGCGGCTAGCATGGTTGGCATGCTTTGGCGCCGTCGGTGTGGCTGGCATGATTTTCCATTGGCACAGAGGTGCGGCTAGCATGGTTGGAATGCCTTGGCGCAGTTGGTATGGCTGACATGATTTTCCATTGGCACAGAGGTGCATCTAGCATGGTTGGCATGCTTTGGCGCGGTCGGTGTGGCTGGCATGATTTTCCATTAGCATACGTGGGAATTAAGGTTTGGCTAGTCGTAACCCTAATTTGAAAAATATACCCTGGTAATTATTTTAGAGACACATTAAAGGTTTCAGTAAATATGCCTAGTAAATGCTTTATCACTTAAATATTGTGATGTCACTGTCTGCTAGGGTTTAGTGTTTTACGATTTTAACCCTAAACTAAAAACCACCATCAACAGTCATATAAAAACCCTAAAAAAAATCTATTTTGAAAACGGTAAACCTAATTACTCCAAATCGAATGTTCAAGATATAGATAAGTGATAAGAGAAGATGAAACTTATCTTCATAATCATTTTGGGTGACGAAAATCTTTAGATTTAATTGTTCATGATTATGCTCATCAATTTCTCATCACTGTTTTCAAGTTGATCTCCAAAAACAAGCGTTGTTGATGATAATTTTTAGGTTTTCAGGGCTTATTTCAAATCAAATCGAGATTAATCGAATGTTTTTGAATCTCCAACTTGAAATCGCCTCTCTGCGTCTCCCTTTCATTTCTCTAATCTGATTTTTCTATTCCAAAACTATTGTAACATATTATTATGATTCAAGGACATTTCGGGTACCAAAAATAATCCGATCGGTGGAGTAAAGGAACGACTCGTCCATATTTGGACTGAACTGTTTGAGGCGGGGAATTTTTGGACTATAGAGAACTAGGCCTGAGATGAGGCCTAGTAACTTTGGGACTAAACGTCAATTTCTACTACTAGAAATGCTTATGTTTCTTTATAATCAAAAATCAACCCAAAAGTCAAAAGAAAAAAATATTTTGCTTCGCAAAAGATTAACATTTTTACTTTATGTAAGTAGTTTACAAAGAGTATTCACAAAATCACTTCTGATATCTACCGAATGCATATTAAAATTCCACATTTCAAATCCTCCTTAGTATAGGAGGATTGATCTACATAGTATTAATGGCAGAAGAAGAAAATATCACAATTTGAAGACGAAGAAGGGATGACAATTATATTAGGGTTTTAAGAAGAAACAATTTTTTTTTTGTGGAGAAAAGTGTCAGTGAATGAGTGATCGTCTTTGAGAAACATATAAACGGATATTGTCCCTCCTTTTTAAAGGATTGTCGGGGTTCAAAGGGCTTCTTTGGGTTTTACAAGGGTTTTTAGGGCCACAAACTTAGGGTGTTCATATATTGGGGTCAAGCACCAAATGAGCGGCTAAGGTTAGTCAGTATGTTGTTTCTTGATCTAGCGGCCATGCTTTGGCTACTCGGCCCTAGCTAATCCTTTGACGGATAGTTGATCTAAAGGTTATAATTTGATCTCCCATATATACTCATCTACCATCTGATTTCAAATCACATTTGTTTTACAGTTTAATTTCAAACGAGTCTCTACAAATTTCTTTTAAATATTTTCTCTTTTTTTGGTATTTAGCGTTTTCTTTTCTCCAAAGATGTCTAATTTATATTACCTTTCCCAGAGATCGCTAATTAGCAAAACCTATCATCGTTAGGTTATCTACCTAAGTGTCTGTTAGGTGAGTCAGTATTGTCTCCCTTGTAAAATATATAATTTACATTACCACCCCTAATAGTGACTCACCTAATGGACACATGCAGATAACTTATGCTAATTAGCGATCTCTAAGGTAATTAATGCAAATTAGACATCTTTAAAGGGGAGAAAACACAAAATACCCATTTTTAATAAAAATTTAAATATATATTAATTAATAAAAATAATATAATACAATAGTTCAACAATTTCTTTCTTATTGAAAATATTACATATGTTGTGAAACTAGAAAAGAGACAAAAGTAGAGACGAAGAAGGAGAGAAAATCTTATTCATGTGTGTATAGAATACAAAGGTTTAGCACTTTATTTATAGAGTTTACATACTTGGTACCCAAGTAATAGGGTCCCGCTAAAGTGGGCATCTACATGATAAACTGCCGTTTATAACACTCCCCCTAGATGACCACTGTATCTAAGTAATTTCCTCGTTAAAACCTCTATCAGGAAAATTCAAAAGGGACAAAACCTGATCGAATGGAAAAGAGTACAATTATGAGAAAAATTATAACATATTTCGACATGCATATGTTGCCTCATTAAAATCTTGACAAGGAAACCCCAGTGGGACAAAACCTTGGCGAAGGAAAAAGAGTACAACGTGATAGTTCGGAATATACATATGATGCCCCCCTGATAAGTACTTCAGTTAATTCTTGGCTTGCAAATATTTGAGTCGACATTTCCCAATTTCGATAAACGAATTTCTTGAATGATGGAGATAGCAATGGTTTCGTGAGAAATCTTCCAGTTGATGAAGTCTTATTTTGTGTTAGTCTTTTAATAGTGGTGTTCTCGAGGCTTCATGTTTATTCAAATACATTGAGGTCTTGCTTCTTGGATTGCTAGCTTCTCTGGGATGATTTGCAAAAATAGGTGATGTAGTTTCTTCAACAAAGTGCAAATACGCAGTTATAATACCATCATACCTTATATGGATCGTAATGATATCCAAATTCATAGGAGATGGTTTTGTTGATGTGGTCTAACAAAATAACCAAGTTAATGGTGGGAATGCACCAAATGACCAAAATTAATATAACTCCCCCTTGGATAACCATCATGTTGAATAAAATTTCCTCACTAAAACCTTGTGTAGGATCAGAATATCGCAAGAAGGACACATTTGCGAAGTTTGATCAACAACACTTTGCGAGCGTCGCGGAATGATTTAAAGAATGACGTAACAGATGACGATAGCAGAAACATGAGGAAAGTATGATGACTCTGCGATGATTAGAGTGTTTGTGAATATTAACAATAGAACGCTCGCGAGAATATCGCAAGTCAGATCCTAAAATAAAGGAAAGATTAGCTGTCGTCCACTATGTAATTCCCTATATAAAGAGCCGAACATGCATAAGGAAAGGGAGATCTTTTTCGAGTGTTGAGCAAGTCATTAGGAGAGAGAAAGTCCAGAGCGGTTGTTAATTTCTTAGTTTGATTTCTTTCCTTTCTTGTAAAATTGGTGAGATTAAGCAATAAAGATTGTGATTGTTGATCTAAAAAATGATTTGATTGTATGAATTCTTGTGAGGGGTGTAGTGTGGGATTTCCTGCTACTACATATTGGCGCCAGAAACAGGGACTTCCTTGTTTTTATGGTGAAAATTAGTATTGTGATTTGAAAGAATTTGAAGTAGTTGGTGTAAAGTTTCATATAATTTTCAAAAATTCATTGAGATTGAAGAGATGGCTAGAAGAAGAAATGCTCCAAGACAACCAACAACTGTTAGAAGGAGTAAGAGACTTGCTGGAGGAAGAAGGAATGAAGTTGGGGAATCTTCAAGAATACACGCAAGAAACAATGGAGAAAATAAAGTTCCAAATTCAGCGTACGCCAATGCAAAATAGAGTTATAGATTATGATAGAGTGAGTGTACACACATGGCAGTCAGATTCAGCAGGTGAAACGGAAGCGGAACAATAATTAAGAAATGGTAGGCGAATAGAGGAAGATCAGGAAGCAGTGGGAGGAAAATTCATGGAAATGGAGAAGTTGAAGCATTAGAGGCGTTAAGACAAAGAATACATGAATAAAAAAAGATTAGAAGTAGAAGAGCGTGCAAATTTGACAAGGCAAAATCATGAGTTGATGATGGAAAATATGAGATTATAGGAGTACAACAAGGTCAAGTTCAAGATCAACTAGAGGAGAAAGAAGACGAAATACACCTATAGAAAGTGATAATGAGGATATTCCAAATGAATTACAAAATCCAGATGGAGAACGTAGCGAGAGGAGAGAAATAATTGAAGACCATTACATTCCACAAGGTGAAATTCTCCAAGACAGACAAAATAACAGGAACCAAGGGAACGAACGGCCTCATGAATGAAATAACCCATATGGAGAAGAAAATTAGGAAGAAGGAAGGAGAATATTACGTGGGAGAGAAATCAACAAGTAATTGAAGAATAAATCGAGAGACATTATGCTGAACAAGCACGTTTATCTTGCGAGAGAGAAAGATTGAGAGCAGAAATAGAGGAAAGAGAGTTCCAAGAAGCAATACGTCAAAACAATCATTACAATCGAGAAAGAAGACGTGAGCAGAACCGCAACAATGACAGTATTAATGAAGAGTATGCTAGAATACAAAGAAGAGCTGAAGAGCTGCGAAGATAAGAAATGAGGAATGGACGGAATCACATAGGAGAAAATAAAAATGAAAGGCTTAATCATATGCGAATTCAAGAGAAAGGTGAAGGATAAAATCGCAGGAGAAGACAAGATGAAGATAATGAAAAAACACAGAATCTCGCAAGATAAGACAGGCATACACGCAGGAGAAGGGAAGCAGAGCTTAAAAGACCAATGAACCAAAATCCAGGTGTAAATGAACAAATCTTAAGAGAATTGGCAGAAATGAGAGGAATTCTAAATAACAGAAGAGAAGGAGGCAGAAGGAAATTAGATGAGGCCATTGAAGAAGCTGCGAAAACTCCATTCACACAAGAAGTACAATTAGGAGGAATACCCCCAAAGTGCAATCTACCTGCATTAACTAGCATTTTTGACGGAACAACATGTGAAATTCAACACAACAAGTCGTATGTAAGGTGTATGCTACAGTGGGAAAATCATGATGATGTATTGTGAAAGTATTTCGCATCTAGTTTAAAAGGGGAGGCACTGAACTAGTTCGAGGGATTTCCCAAAAACACAATAACATCTTTCAACCACTTGCAACCACGTTTTTAGGGGCATATATAAGTAACAATACTTCACGACCAGGGATTGAAGATGTATTCGTCTTAAAGCAGAGAATTAGAGAAAGTTTAAAGCATCTAACCATAAGATGGAAAACAATGTGTAGCGAGATGACAGGCCGAGTGGATGAGAGATATCTTATTTTATCATTTATCAATGTAATGTTCACAATCAATATGTTGTACATTCAAATTTTTAAAATCAAGAATACAATCACAATGACTGAATTACGGGAGTTACAAGAGGAGTACATTGCCCTTGAAGAAAAACAGAATGAAATGGAATCATTTCTATTGCGAATACAAGCTCGGCATCAGCGAATGCAAGTTTGCTACCAAAATTGATAAACACAGTTGCGAGCATTTCGCAGGTCCAACAAGAAAAGGGTGTGGAGAATAATCAGCAGAAAATAGTGGAAATGGGAAGTCGTGACCAAAAAGAATTTGAAAGAGAGAGAAACTTCTATGGCCGAGGTGGAAATAATAAAACCCAAAGACTTGATCAGCCGCAGGAAAATTATGGAGGACAAAGGCAATTTTTTTATAAAGGATCAGGAAGTCAAAAAATGATATAGGAAGAGATCAAGATGCCACCTTTGAATACTAGTATGGAAAAAATTTGGGAAGCTATCATCTTAATGGAGAACATACCAACACCCCGGAACATGGGAAAAGAACTGCTTCCAAGTCACAGAAGTCAAGAATTTTGCTCTTATCATCATTTCCATGGACATTCCACAAATGAATGCAGGAACATAAAGAGAATCATTCTTAGAATGATAGACCAGGGAAAATTAAATCATTTCCTACTAGGGCACCCTCAATCTCAACTCTTACTACCACCCCCAGAAATTCGCAGAGTTAATGCAACAAAAGGAGGAGAAACATTTTTCATATAAGTTGGAGCAAAGGAAAAGAATTTGTTTTGTAATTCTATTGTGCATTCGTACAAAACAATCGAAGATTTCCATGACAATGTCCTAAGCAGAGTTTTCACGAGAGATGCTGATGGGAGAGAAATAATAAATATTGCGAAAGCCTCGCCATTAGAAGAATGACAAAAGCATACAATTTCTTTCACTGCACAAGAAGTAATTGAGCCTGAAAAAATGCATGACAATCCATTGGTGGTGAGACTAGAGATAAACCCAAAACAAAGAGAATATGAGTAAGAAGAGGAGGATGATAAGTCCGAAGATTCATGGGCAATCAATAGAGTTTTAACTGATACTAGGAGTTCTGTAAATATCATGTTCTATCATACATACAAGACAATAGGAGTCAGAGATGAAGATTTAATACCTTCAACCTAAAATATATATGGTTTTAATGGCACTGCCAATAAACCCAGAGGGGAAATCACTATGCGAATTCCACTAAAAGGGATATCTTCTAAAATTCTATTATGTGTTGTCGACGTTGAATCTCCATATAATTCCTTAATTGGCCGACCTAGGCTACATGGTATTTTAGGTGTGGTATCAACTTTCCACCAACACATCAAGTTTCCTCATCCCAGTGGTATTGGAGTCATAAAAGGAGATTGGGTAGAGGGTAAGAAATGGTATGAGATTGATATAGAGTCCTGCGAGGAAAGAGCCGCCAAAAAGGATAATTGGAAATATAAAATTAAGCAAAGACAAAGACGTGAGAGGTTGATGGTTGACACAATAAAGCAAAGAGAAGAAGGGATATTGTGAAGCCAGAACTTGCTGAAAACAACAAGCGAAGAAAATCTCGCAAAATGTGAGAAAGTAGTTACCAAACTCGCAAAGGCAAAGAACAATAAAGGTAAAAAAAACTTAAGCTGTGAAATGAAAGAAATATTGAGTAAAAAGAAAAAGATATATGATTGATTTGTTGCAAAAAATTTGAAAATATATTTTACATAATGATAAAAATGAGATTGAGAAATTACAACAGAGCTGAAATGCAAAAGAATAATCCTTAGAATGGGACGAACCTTTATGATGTACACCCTAGTTCGCGAATAAAATTTCTCAAGAGGCAAATATAAGACCTAAAGCACGTCATAGAAGGGGGTATCTGTTACATGACTCAGCGATAAGGTTACACCGCTGCTGGAACTGAGTCATGGAGATTTGGGGTCAATGAAAACCCATCCAGGAGAGGTACCTTGGATTTTCGACCTAGACTTAATAATTTAGGTTGGACGACTAAGGGTATCTTCTAAGGGGTGCAGAGTATGACCAAGGCGTCGAGGTACACGGTTGATCCAAGGGTGCCCGGGGCGTATGAAACTACCCTGGCCATTCTTGGAAAGTCTTGGCTATGATGCACTCGGCCCGAAGAAAACCTCACTTAGGGTGCAGTCTCGTAACCATAAGCCATATAGGCAAAAGGGATAAGAGGCTGCGAACACAACTGGTTGTTGTTAAGACTGGATGGGAGGATCTAATCTTGTATGGCAGAAGTAAGTCTCCTTGAAAGGGGAACCAGGGGGAAGATAAGGGCGGCACCCTTCATTAGGGAGCTGATAGGTGTCTTAAGACGCAAATGTCATGAGGCTATATCTTCGCAAGAATATTTAGACTTGTCATATTTGTGCAACATTCCTGAAGAGGCAACAATACAAAAGAGAAGATAAGACGAAATCAATGGGTCATTGCATGAAAGTGTAAAAACGTCATGCGGTTTCATCGCAAGATGGAAATGTCATGGGGCTTTAATTTCGCAAGAAAATTTAGGCATGTCATATTGTCGCAGCAAAAATACAAAAGAAAAAAAAGATAAGGCAAAATCAATGGGTTTCTACATGAAAGTGTAGCAACGTCCTACGATTTTGTCGCAAAGAGAAAAGATGGAAAAATAAGACCTTTACTTAGGAAGGCAAAATAAGGCCACATCAGAATCCAAAAAAGAATGCGGTTCTAAAATGTGTAATTGCGAGATTATGCAGAAATCATTGCGAGATTGTCGTAATTATCTTACTAAACAAAGGTAACTTGCTCAACCTCTCATCTTTAGACAAATAACAGAGGCAAGTATGGGAATGCATAGAATGAGGAAATGTTATTTGTTTTCACATGATAGATTTACGCATCTTCACATGATAGATTTGCACATAAAATAAAAGGTTAATTATTGTATTGCAAAAGAGAAAATTTTTCTAACATATGCAGGATGAAACAAAAGAAATAGAGCTTATATTGAAGGTTGGAGAAATTCGTAATGATAGATTACAAGAATAGAAGATCAAAGAACGAATGTACAAGTTTTACAAAAAATCAAACAAAAAAGCAGAATCTATTTCTTGCTTGATTTTTCATTGTCTCCATCAGATTCTTCACTAGAGCTTTTTTCCTCATCTTCATCAGACTTTTCCTTCCCATCTTCTTCAGATTCTTCTTCTTCATCATCTTCACTATCAGAGATGACCAAGTTAGGAACATTCTATGGAACTTTGTCTAGGAGACAAGGATATTTGGAGTGAGGAATATGGTTGTCATCGCAGATTTCCTTGATGGTGTCATTACGGAAAAAAATTGTGTCATTCCCAAAATTTGCAATAGTAATCTTCATTTGAGCCTTCAACCTTAAACATTTATCATTGCGAGAAGATAAATCTTTTGCGAGCTTCCCTTTCTCATTCTCAAGCTCTTCAATTATTTTACGATATCTCTCTTCAGCTTCTGCGAAAATATAATAATAAGTCAACAACCTGATAGTAGTTTATGAAAAAGCAAATAACTAAATGAAGAAAAACAATTAACAACCTTCTTTGTTAGAGATCATATCTCTAATCAGTCTGTCTTCTCAGCTTGGAGACTAACATTTACACCTAAATTATTTCTTCCGTTATCTAGAACTTTCGCAGCCCAAGAAAATTCATCA